>JADGIF010000150.1:0-16986 GCA_018985225.1 Amoeboradix gromovi
TCAATGTAATACAAGCTAAATTCATCATACTTTGATGACATTCCAAAGGATATTTTAATTGAAAATTTGGAAATAAAGTTAGAAATTGTGCCAAAGATTGAAATAAATAAGCATAGTCTGACATACTTTTGTCTTTAATTCTAGACCTTTGACCTAAAGTCACTTTAAAGATCAATTCTAAATGATTTTGAGCCAATTTATATGGAAGTGGGAATAATTGTTTGTATTCAGTTGTGTACCAATTCAAGAAATTCAAGAAATAAAAAATGATCTTTGAAGCTGAACTGATAAAAGGCACTATCAATTCTAATTTACCCATTACCTTTTTTGAATTCTCATGTCTTAATGCACGTTTTAAAGTCATTGTAATAATTTTACAATTGGAAACAATCTTAATATCACAAAATCGTTTTTGATCTGACTCTACAAAGTCTGGAGGACGTTTTGGCTTTAATGTTTTTCGATCTAAATATAAAATAGACATCGAATTCATTTTGCTATAGAATACTTGATTTCTTCAAGCTAAACCTCGTTTCTTTTTCAAACAATGTAACATTTTATTGAAACAATCTCGTAGTCTCGTTTTCATAGAGTGCGTCTCATGTGTTGAGAAAATTATGGCACGAGGAGCAAATATTGGGATTTTTAAAAATTGCGAAAGACTTGGCGAGGGTACATATGCTGTTGTATATCAGTCAATACACCCTGTAACTAAAGAAAAAATTGCGCTAAAATACATGAAGAACTCAAGGCCAGAAGAAGGATCTGATCTCTCAACGTTGAGAGAATTGAAGTATCTCAAATGTCTAAAGCATGTGAATATTATTAATCTAATAGATGTATTTACGATAGATATGAGTATTGTTATGGTATTAGACATGATGAGTGGAGATTTGGAAGAGCTAATTAAAGATAAAAAAATAATTCTAAGTATCGCGCACACAAAGAGTATTATGTTGATGGCTCTGAGAGGAGTAGCTTACTGCCACATGAATCACATTCTGCACCGGGATATAAAGCCTGCCAATTTTCTTATCAGTTTTCTGGGAATTGTCAAATTAGCGGATTTCGGATTGGCCAGGGACTATGGCTTTGACAATTCAATGGTCCGCCCTTTGACATCAAACGTTATCACCAGTTGGTATCGCCCACCCGAACTGTTCTTAGATTCTAGATTTTATGAAGGAGCCTGTGATATATGGTCCATGGGATGTATAATGGGAGAATTGCTACGCAGATTACCATTATTCCAAGGTAGTAAAGACATTGAAGTCTTCAATCAAATTATCAGTATACTAGGATCCCCAAAGCTCGAGGATTGGCCAAACTATAATAGTCTACCGAAAGCATTGGAGCTTAAGGACTCAAATGGTGTGGACCTAAGAGCCCTGTTTCCTGGCAGTCCGCAAGAATGCGTAGATTTGATTCGCGGAATGTTGAAGTACAACCCAAAAGTTAGACTAACAGCCAAGGAATGCTTACTGCACAGCTTTTTTGTAATTACTCCGCATCCCACATTACCAGAGAACCTTCCGAAAATATCCAGATCCACTTGAATAATACACTAGAATAATAAATTTATTTTACTCAGATTTGTTTGGTGAAAGTAGTTCAACGTCTCACCTGGGTTACATGTGAATATCTGAAAGAATTCAGAGTTCGCACAGCTTGAGCGGACACCATTTAGCATTTTTGGCTGGGTTGATAAGTCTGTGTTCTAACGATTGCAGCATTTAAATCTTGTAAAATGTACGCTTTCTCTCCATTGTTGATTGCATTTAAAATCCTAAATGGTGGGATATTCTGGACTGCAGTAACTTAAGCAAACTTTGGGTTTCTTTCAATTTGCATGATGATAATAGCTTGTGTTCCTTTGATTCCAATTTATCCTAGATCCGAAGTTGGCTTCAATTAAAGAACACATGTAAAATAGCATAAAATCCGCACTTATTTAAAGAGCTGTTTATTTTGGAAAACTTTAACTAGTTGTCCTTAGTCACACCAATGAAACATGAACAAACCCGACACCAAAACCGAATGCAAAGGTATAATCGGAAAAGACAATGAGTTTGCTAGACACAGTCTTCTTGTTAGAATCCCTGAAATACTCACGGGTGCAATCAACCAGCTTTATCATGGGCAGCACTCAAAAGAAATTGAATCTCTAGGAAAATTAATTTATGAGCTTAAGAGAAACAAAGAAATTTGTCCATTTGATGATGATATGTCTGACCTTGAACAATGGAACAATTGTATAAAAGAGTTAAAAGAGTCAAATCTTTATCCAATGAATTACTTTGATGTCCCTTGGTTATTTGCAGAATGCTATGTTTATCGCAAGCTCGAATCTGTTGTGCATCATTTAGATTTCGACGTTTTTGCAGAGGAGAAAATAAGATCATTAAATCATTCACTGAACAATTTCAAATCTCTTCCCGCTTTTGATAATATTAAGAATCAGTGTTTTGCTCTTGTATTAAACTCTTTATGGGGCAATCAAATGGATTTGTCATTGTATGTCAATATGGCCAATGTGCCTATCCACGTCAACAATGACGACAACCTGATAATCAACGATTTCGATATTCTCTGGCCATACTTGAAAACCGTTAAATCTGGATGCGTGCACTTCATATTGGATAATGTAGGTGCCGAATTTTTAAATGATCTACTTTTAGCTGATTTTCTGGTTGAAAACAATTATGCGAATCAAGTTATATTCCACTGCAAACGAATTCCGTGGTTTGTTAGTGATGCTACACTTGTAGATGTGGATGTGACATTTAGCCAGTTGCTAAACCATCCAATACTGAAGGATAACGCTTTGAAATGGAAAAAGTGGCGAAACGAGCATTTTTTCTACAAATCCAATGATTTTTGGACCCTTCCTTACAGCTATTCACAAATCGAGCAAAGAGATTCTCAATTATTTCAGGAAATATCTCAATCTGACCTGGTAATATTTAAAGGCGATTTGAATTACAGAAAGTTAACTGGGGACAGTGTATTACAAGATTCTTTTGACGGAATAAGAAATATACATGCCCTAGCTATTCGTACCTGCAAGTCTGACTCTCTAGTAGGACTTGGTTACGAGAAAAGACAGGAGCTAAACGCAAAGGATCCAAAGTGGAGAGTTAATGGACAATATGGAGTTGTTCAATACTTTTGTAATAAATAGTTATTTATTTACTATCAATAGCTGCTTTGAATCCTTTGTTCTTTTCGAATCCATTCTTAAATCCATGAAAATCAGCAAAGGCTTCCTCCAGTTCTTTTTGAGTATTCATAACAAATGGTCCGTGCTGGGCAATTGGCTCATTAATAGGTTTACCAGCAACTAGGACAAACCTGCAAGTAGTTGTGGAACTAACAGATAACACTCCAACTTCAGTATCTGAACCAGCTGAATCCAATACCAAAGTATTATGGGCATCATAAACAACGTTATTAACAGTGCATTTACCGTCAATAATGTAAACAAAGCCATTAAAATCATTCCGAACTGGCAATTTTACGGATCCGTTTAACAAAACATCCAAATACATCATTGGAGTTTGAGTGTATACACTTGCGTCAACGCCGTTGGCAGATCCTGCAATAACATTGATTGATGCATCACCAATTACTGTTTTGGATATCTGACTGGAATCTCTATCTTGATAACTTGGTTCGATCATTTTTCGAGATGCTGGAAGGTTGATCCAAAGTTGCAAACCATGTGCATTTTCCGTGCACGGTTGCTCAGAATGTACTATACCTTTTCCAGCTGTCATGTACTGAATAGATCCAGGAGTGATTTTGCCTCTGTTACCCATGAAGTCCTCGTGTTCAAACTCGCCTTCAAGCATATAAGTAAGGGTTTCGAAGCCGCGATGCGGATGCGCTGGGAACCCATTGTTTCCGGTAACAAAAAATTCGTCCAGCATCAAAAACGGATCACACCGACTGAATCCTTGACTTCCTACACTTCTTATCACTTTAGCACCTGCGCCTTCTGCTTGCCAATTTCCTTTGATAACTTTCACAATTGATCGCGCGGTTTTTGACATGTTTTATCATCGCCTCCTAAAATGATCCTTTATAATCTCTCTAGAGAATTCGTTCATTATCAACGCTCGACTAAATCTAATTGGCTCGTTTATTTTATTTCGAACCTCCTTTGAAATGCAAGCTGTTGTCCTATTAGCATGTCCACCATGGTTATCTAGGTCACATATTCCCAGTGATCTACGAATTATTACATTTGGGGACGAATTGGTAACTACAATCAATTATAAACAAATCAAATTAATATCCTTACAAGCAATAGAGATAATCTATCAAATTTACCTCATTCTTGATACGGAGATACACAATGAGTTTGTTGTTTATATCGATATACCTCTAGAGTATCAATCACTTCTTTCCATCAATAAAATGGTAAAATTTAAATCACCAAATGAATGTTTCTTTCATGACTATTTAAAGTCTATTCATCCTTCTGATCGTGATTTGCTGGAATTCTGTTGTGATTTATTGACTAACAATGACTTGGAAATAAACGCGCTTCCTCTTAAGCTTGATATTGTACAATCCTTGGATATTAATTTGTTGAATTGTCTCCTGGATTATCGTCGATTTCATAAATATGTGAACAGAGTTGATCATCTCTTGCTAGATCATGAAATAGATGTTCCTTGTTACTTGTCACCTGTCAACACCACCTATATTTTCACTTTAATAAGATTTACTGATAATTTTCCAAATCGCATTTCCTTTAAAGAGGTCAGCGAAGTCACCGACATTAACGAGTGCAGACTAGTAAAGTATCAGGTTACTATTGTGTTAGACACTTTATCCGTAACTAGTAGTGATAACTATTATTTATTAAGGCACGCATTAGAATCTGCTGCGAAATCAATGTGTAACATGATTTTTCACTTACTGGTTATTGATTCGCATATATTTCAGTTTAGCCCCGCTCAAAAATCTAAAATAATTCATACTATTACGCCATTCGATGATTTTTTTATGCAGTTCAACCACAGGCTAGGATATATATGTGACAACTCTAAAATTACATTCGAAGGCGCTAGATTAGTTATAAATCAGATTGAAAGCGGTTTTTCTATCATCGGAAAAACTACCCAAACTGGCAAATCAATTGATTCGTTATTGCAGGCCTCTATGCGTGTAGTTAATAAAACCAGATTCCCAAACAACAAGAATCTGCTATTTGAAAACTACTATTCGTTTTTTGACTTCTTCCCTGATGAAAGTCAGTTGGATGTTCAGTTAATCCTTTTCAAAGATTTGCTATGCGGAAAAAGAATTAATTGCCAAATAGTTTACAACAAACACACTTTTAATTTGCCGTTTAAGTTTACATCCAAATATGATGCATTTAGATATGCGTTGCTTTGGTCTAAGCCAGAATTGGTAGTGAAGCACTTCAAGGATGACAAACCGTGGCAGAGGCTAAACAGACCCGCCAAACTGCCCAAAATATTTGAGAGAAGCGGTGAAAACTACAATAAGTTAGGTTTGAAAATTTCTTCTGTGTTCTATATGAGCGAAAGGGGATTGAATGAATACGACGAGCTATTTACGGTTCCAGTAAATGAGAATTTAAGTTGATTTATTGTGAGTGAGAACCAAAAACACCGTTTGTCCAGTACAAGTCAGAGTACTTACGATCGTTATCAGGTAGCTGGCTTATATCCATAGATTTTGTATGCAAAGTCAATGACGGCTCTGGCCAATATCTCCGAGGAACTACAAGGGATTTAGCAGCAGGATAATCTCTAATAACCATGTCTAAGCCGAATAGAACGTCACGAGGTGTTAATTGATAAACGCGACCACTTCCTTTTTCTTTCTTCTTTTCTTCACCTTCTGTCATCCAGGATAATTGGCGAGCACCAGCTGCAGCTAAAGCAGTCTTGTCAGTAAGTTTCTTCTTATATTCCTCGGGCAAATTGGCATAATCTTTTTTGGTCATGGTACCGTCTAGATTAGGCCTTTTCTCTTTCTTTTTAGAAGAAATGTCGGGCATCACTTTTTTAGTCATTTCCTTGTCAATCTTCGCAATAGCAGCTAGTTGCTTTTTGTAATTTACACCCGGCTTGACTTGAAAGTTCCAGGTATCTGGATTATGGTAGTTTTGATTAGGTGGTTTAGGCTTTTGTCTGCTATTGTCTGCCGCATATTCCTCGAGCTTTTTTTGGTAGATGTATTGGATCGTTAACGACTGATTTGATCGATGTTGAGCTGCTTTCACACTAGGATTTAAAACGCAAGTCAAAAACTCATTAGCAGCTTGGTTCATAAACTGAGCTATGGAGGTAGCTTGAACCAGAGTCAATTGATGCTTCTTCGCGATTTGCTCAATCACCTTTCTAGTGGCGTTGATATTCATGAACCAACCAGGTTCTTTGGGGTAGACTTGTGCGAATTCACGATCTAAAGTATCATCAACAACCAGCTCGTCCTCTAGTTTTTGTCTTTTTACTGCTCGCAAATTGTATCTTTTCTCATACAGGTTACTTTCTTCTTTGTTGATATCCACAAAAGCCGCTGCATCCTGCAACTGGCGGGTATCTACGTTGCCTTCTAACTGCTCTAAATCAGAACTGTCTGCCTCTAGAGAACTTTGATCTCGATCCATCCGTTGTTTTGAAATGATTTTTTTGAATTTGTGTGCTGCGACAATTGCAAAAGATTTTGTCGAATTTGGACTCTTGACCAAGGAAATTGAGGACCTCAAAGCAGAAATTGTTCCGATTAAGAAGATACAGCATAACAGTGCAATTGAAGCTGCTGGTATATATAAAAGACTTTTTACAAAAAGGCACAATAAAATTCCAAAAAAAATCAAGGAGGATCTTCTTTCGATAGAGTCAGGCAATTCAGTCAAGTCAGATAAGAATTACGTATCTAAACAGTTTGCTAGCTTGCTGGTCAACATATTTAAATGTGTTAAGAACCAAAGCTCTTTTACAGAAACAGATTGTCATATTAAGGCTTTTAAGGGCTTTTTGAGGGTATCGGAGCTACTTTGGCTTGTTAACAAACCATCGGATATAATCACTGTCGAAGATATTCATATTGCATTAGCATTCTCAGTTAAGAGTAATATAAACGGATTGATTAAAATAGTGGAGAAGCTAAGTGGCTACAGTAAACCGTCTGCTGAGGAACTGAAGAAAGTTAAACAAGTACCTTGGGAAAAGGTGTTCAGTCTTTCGAGCAGAGTCAACTGTACCACTTGCGGAAACAAAGTCTTGTATTATAGCGGAAACTCAATGATGAACAATGTAGATAGATTTTTAAAAGTCTTGTGGGCATACAAGGAATCTCACCCAATTCAGTTCGGTATGGTGCCGACTCTTGGAGTGGACCAAATTGAAAGTTTGGTTGGTAAAATCATATCAGACAAGCCAGATACTGTGGAAGCTACGGATAACACGGAAGATGAGGATGAGTTATAAATAAACGAATTAAAATTATTTATTCTACAGAGGAGGTATAGCATTGTGTTGAGATTGTCACGTTCATGTCGCCCAGCAATTGAAAAACAGCAGGGACGCTTTGGGGTCTTAGTGTCAAAAATTGTTCCATATTGATAACACTTGATCCAAGTCTATATTCTTTCTTTTCTGTTCTCTGAGACCTGCCAATTGTTAAAAAGTTGGCTATTTTCTTCTTTTCTTGTGGATAAATCCCTAGGACAACAGCAATTGTTACCTTTATGGCGTTTCTTACATCAACCCTTATCTCTCTGTTGTAAGAAACATCGATGTTTCCACTCTTCGTGTAAATTTTAAATGGAATTTTATCTCCCATATAGGTTATCATGTTTTTAGTTTTTTTGTCTTTCAAAGTTTCCACTTCAACCAGACATTGAACATAAGTTTGTCCTAAATAAATCAAAGTTACCTTTCATTGCCGGTATCATATTTGGTTGCAGCCCTTGAATTTCAGTTACATAAACAAAGAATATCTTGTTATTGTTAATTACTGGCACATTAGAAGTGCCTTGAATTGCCTCAACTTCTGGTGAGCCAATCATTTGTCCTGGTGATACAAAAACATTAGAGGATATGTTGCTATATCGCTCAGAGTACTTATCACTGTATGATTCATTTCTGGTACCGCAACTAGCCATTGATTGCCTGGAAAAAGGGCGACTTACCGCTTCCGAAATGCTAACTTCTGAGCCATATAGCGACTTTTCAGATTTGTTTGCAGTACTACTTATGCTACCGCCTTTTTCTAAAGGCTGAATGTAATCAGCTTCTTTTGGTACCGCCATAGAGAATGATTTCAAGCTGTTGAATGTCTTGTTCAAGTCAGACTCTAGGGACCACTCCATTTTAGGTACAGAAAGTGTCAAGTCTTCAATTGGCATCAATATTGGCACTTTTTCATTGTTTTCTGTAATACTTCTCAGCTTTTCAATCACGGTTTGTGCATCTTTGGATTCTACGGATTCGAAAATTGAACGATCCGATGATTTGGTATCCACTGTATCTTTTCTTTCAGTGTCTTTCTTTTCAGTTGGGTAAAAAGCGTCTTTAAAGACGCTTGTTATTGCTCCTCTGGATTTCTTCTTGAAGTTAATGTGTGAAATGTCAAAGTAACCATCGGATTCTTTTACACTATTGGTTTCAACGGTATCTGTTGATTCGCTAGTTGTCCTTTGATCAGATTTACTGTGAACCTCTGGTGATTTTTCCTCTGTATTAGACTCTTGTGGTGAAAATTTTGACGTTCCTTTTGAGTCAATTTTATTAGATCTGATTGAGTTAACGATTTCTACAATTTTAATCGATTCTTCTTCGACGCTCTTCATATCCACTACATCCAAAACTTGCTCTAGTGTGCTATTTTTTCCAGCGTCATTTCGATAAATTGGCTCATTAGTTCCCGGAGAATTGTGGTGAGTAGCAAGAGGCACTTCTTTTTTCATCATAACAAACGGTTTTGGAATATATTCGTTCTTTGAGTTGTTGATTTTAGCTATCATTGACAAAACTCCTTTATCTTCTTTTGCAACATTTTGTCGAACATTTGCTGAAATGCCTTCCTTCAACTTTGGTACTAGCTCTTGCTTTTTTGATGCAGAGATTGTTGCCGATTTAATTTTTGGTAGTTCTGGAGTTTTTTCGAAAGCTTCTTGCTCATGAATTTGGTCCTTCGAAGATAAGTGCTCAGTGCTTTTTAAGTTTGACTTAATGCCATTGCTCAATTCGAATCTAGAAGCAGGTTCTTTGTATTTGGTGAGCGGTGTCCCAGTAACACTATTAGGGTTATTAGACATCTCTACAACAAAACCACTGGAAGGTTCTGTCTTGACTGCTAAATCAATCATTTCGGATATTTTATTATCTACTTCAATTTGTAGTCTCTGAAAGCTTTTCGAATAGCCAACTATAGATAACGTGCTTGGGTCTTTTTTCAAGAAAGGATTATTTCTGACGCTTCCCGCTTCCAGCATCTTTTCCTGAGATGATTTCCTGACGTATCTTTTGTATACCTCTGGTTTTATTGTTTTTTGCTCTTCGTCACTTTTGATGCTGGCAAGAGAAGCTTTTGAATCCATTTTAAAATTTTTCGTTGACTGTTTAGAAGTTGCAGTTGAATCTCTAGATGAAATGGACTTGCCTCTTTTATGTGGACTTTTTTGATATTTTTTTAAAATCGACAGAGTGTCTGCATTCGATGCAAGATCTACGGCTCTTAGTCCCATATGGTTCTCTGCATTTATGGCAGCTCCCTTCCTCAGCATGAGTTCTAGTATCTCAAGCTCTCCAAGAAAGGCGGCTACGTGAACCGGAGTATTTCCATTATCACTTCTTGCCTGTAATAAATCCTTTGAAACCCTCTCGATCAATAGCTTGAGTATTTCTCTTCTATTTTCATTAATTTCCTGCGCTTCATGAGTGTCCAAATTCAATAGCGCGTAATGAATTACACTTAACTTTTCAGTCTGAGTACCTAGTAGCTTTGCAGCTGCGTCTCCAACCTCGATTTCGTAATCTAATGTAAAATTATGACCTATAAAATCAGTCTTTTCCATCATACTAATAGCATATTCTAAATTACCCTCATCAAATTGAGATATAAATTCCATAGTGGCTTGAAAACGACCTAAAAATATAAAATTTATTTAAAAAGTTCCACAAGATCGCTCTTTTGGCTGCTCATTCTTTTCAATTGCAGGTCACCACTATCAAGCTCCTTTTTTATTTCTTCTAGTGTGTTTTTTGTGGAAGGTCGCTCGGGCTGTTTATCAATCTCTTTTGCTAATTTTGTTGGTATCCCGAGTATTAGGTATATTTTTCTCAGCTCTTTTAACACATTAGGTTTATCAAATCTGCAATCTCGTTCAATGTTTGACAAGCTCAGTCTGACATTTTGCAGAGCTTCAAAATCTAAACCATGGACTGTTTGTACAGACTTACTTTGTAAACTATCTAAATATGCATCGCCAGTTTTCAAGAACTCATCTTGCGTTTCTTTTGCCAAGTTTATAATCGACTCCACATCTGTCAAATGGGGTCTCATCAATATCACCATACCACCATTAATATCACTAAGTAAAATCTCTTCTCTCAGATGCTGTATTATTGCTGCGAAAACAAATTTTGGAAGCCATAAGAAAAAGTTTTTGTCTATTTTATCCAAGTTGTACAAAAAGTGGTCCCATAAAATTAGGGAATTGCTAAAATCGAACTCATGTATAAACAGAGTTCTTATCCACCTTATTCCAAACACATGAGGCTCTAATCCTATCTCTTTTAACCTTTCCCAAATTCTTCTGTCAAATCGTTGTAATATGTGATCAACCACAAATCTACATTCGTGTTGTATTCTAACCTCGTTCGTTTGCATGTCCAAGTTCCGTGGTATGTATTGAAATTCTAAAGTCGAATGAATGCTTTCGACCTTGTCGAAATACCAATACTTCACCAAGCTATTTATCTTAACAAAAATAACAAACGCTATGTACATGTCGTTTTGGGTAGATGCGTTTATAGCGTACATAATAAATCCCACCAAATCATGAAATCCCTGTCTATATTCAATGTTCATCATTTTACAATATACTAACAGTATTTGAGATACTCTTATTTTAATCTGCGCTGTAAAATATGGTTCTTTCGGGAACAGCCTTGCAACATCATTCTCTATCATACTAATCAATTCTGGTTTTCTATCTTGTTGCAACGGATGTGTGTTAATCGGCTCTGCATACAATGAGAATAAATTCTTTGCCTCCAAAATATGTATTTCGGTCAAGTTTAAGAGGCTAAGCCACAAATCTTTACGATTCATGTTTTGAAAATTAAATATTAAAATCTATTTATTTCGATGATCTATTCGTCATGCAGGAAACTTGTGGTAATAAACAAGGATTTTCCTAATCTTGTCTTTTCCGGTGTTCTTTCTGCTTCTACACTGGATAAAAATTTTGAAATCTTTGTGATTGTTGCTTCACTTACTACTTCATTCACCACATGTATGAATTCTAGTTTGTGCAATGACAAGTCATACTGATATTTAGTCATCAAGGTACGCTCACCTGTAATTGATTTAAAATAAAATATAATTTTTTGTTGCGTAGTTTGAATTGGAATCTCTTTTCCTTTTATAGGATCTAATACAAACTCAAACAGTACATCACTCTTTATCTTGTTCTTTAACTTAGCACTAGTAAGCATTAGCTGTATCATTTGCAAGCTAACCATCGGTACTATAGACATCATTTTAACTATGCTGATCAAAGTTTCCTTTTGATGGGTCGCCCTATTTAAAAAGGTGCATAAAAGCTCTTGCCCTCGTTTTAACAGCTCTATCACCTTGTTGTTATCCTGTTGATTAGTTTGCATCAATTTCACTCTCCAACCCTTTTTATCAAACTCAGCAGCTATAATAAAATGATCCAATATAAGTTCTCTCTGCTTTGAATTCACTTGCTTTATGGACATCAGTTGTCCGCTTGCCACTTGCAAATCAAAGTCTATCCATTTTATCATTTCTTCACTTAGTAAAAGTATCTTAAAGTGTTGCAGGATAAATACAACAGTAAATATAGGTCCTATGAACTGCTGGATGCCCTGAATGTATATGCAGTATGGTCTGCTGTTGTACAATAGCTCAGGGTGCTGCTTAAAGAACAAATTTAGGCCATTCGCTTTGTTACTGGACTCTATGCTGTTTCTTAATCCATCTATAAACTGCGTCTTAAAGCTGCACTTGTGTAGAAAGGTGAAAAACAATGTAAATAGAGCATTCTCACTTCTGTGTCCCTCTAAATTATACAGCATCTGTAATGGCGCCATAATCCTTCCATTACTTGATTCTGTATCAAATGACTCATCAATACTTGGTTCGCATTCATTTAACTCTACTTCGTTCTCCTTGTAGCTTCTCAGCAGGTCGGCTATTGAGTGAGGTCTATCGTTTGTTATTATGGGTGCACAATAATGTTTCATAACTCTTGGTAACTCTGGCTCTATTTTCGTTTTCCTCAAATGCTTAACGATGAAATCGTTGGTTCCCAATACAAATTCAAAATCAACAGTTATAAAGTTGCATTTAAGTCTCCATTTTGTTAAAGATGTACAAATAACTGTGCAATTGTCCCACTCATTTATCAGCTTGAGGAACACAAAAGTGCATGTTATGAGCAGCAGCAGTACATCCAAGTTCTTATAACATACTAAATAGTCAGTGCAATACTCAATAAACGTGGAAGTGTCCCATTTTAAACAATGATTAAATTCTATAACATAATTTAGAGCCTGTTTGTACTGAACACTAATTAACAGCGCACAGTCTGAATGGATTTTATAAGATATGCATGGATTGACGTCCATTATAACATCTGCATCCATACTGATTGTGTTTAGTTCACGAAAACAAATCACCCATTTCACTATTTCTTGGATGTTGCACCTCAATAAATGCTCATTATTGTTTACATAAATCCGGTAGTGCAGACCATGCAGAACCTCTATAATAGGCTCTATCTCTAGTTCCCCCACATCAAGACAGTATTTATTGCTATTACTAACCAATGGAGTGATTATGCGGCACTCCACCCGGTAATACAACAATCTATCATGTATATCATTTAAAATAGCATCAACAATGGCATACTTAACGTTAAATGATTTAAACTTGTAAAAATGGATTAATTGGCCATGTAGACATTTAAGGATAAAAATGGTTTTGTTAGGTACATTTATTAGTAGAAGTGTAGAGGTGCTGATAGAATACAAAACCGAATCGCTATTAACAAGATGCAACAGACTATTAAATAGATATCCATGGAATTGGAGTTTATTAAATGATTTAACTGGGAATGTGGATAGAAAAGAGAGGGACGAAATATCACTGCGAGATTCGGGTATAATAAATCCACTAGTGGACATGGATTCGCCAAGAATGCTTGAAGTTTGTTGGTTGATGGAAATAGCCAAGTCATCGAAGATATTAAATAAATTTGGTAAGGACTTTTGTATGCTAAACCAAGGTACAATCGCATCGTTATACTGATATTCTGTGTCACTTAGAGATGTAAAAGTAATCTTTGAATGATTCAAAAGCCATGATATAAATATGTTTTGATGGCTGTTAGATATAGGATTTAAACAGCTAACTTCGATAACAAGTATAGGGGAAGATCTGCTGAATTCGTAGAATTCGTCATTAGCCTTAGACTTCCTTCTTCTTCTCTTGTTGCTGCTTAAATCGTCAGATTCGACGGGGCGTAATTGCAGCTTCTCGGCAAGCCAAATAGGGATTGATTTCAACTGAGAAACAGTATCAAATGATACATCTATTTGGATGTTAAAATTGTCCAGAACAACTTTGGAATCGGGAAACAACTTAATTAAAAATTGATGGCTGCTAGTCTTAATTAATTTATGCTGATGCTTGCGAGTCCATTTGAGAGAGTCATTAAACAAGCTGTTGAACTTGCGTTGAATACTCTGCTTATATAGATATCTATCGAAATTGACAAGAATCATGGGTATTGGACAAGGTGGTAATTGAAATAATTCAGATTGTAATTGATCAATATCAATAGAATTATTGTCTAAAAAGTCCGTTTCCACCAGCTTCCAGTAGCCAAGTGTCGTATCGAATTTAAATAGTGCGTTGTAGAACGATTTGCGAGAGAAATGAAATAGATCGGGGAATTTTGGCTCACACTTAACATGGTGATCAATCTGGATATAATATTCACAAAGTAGCTTTAAATGAGAATAAAGCTCTATATCTTTGTATTCCTGGATCTGTTCGTCATGTTTAATTGGCCAATGAAGGGGTAAAATTGGAGTATTATTCATTTCCTGAACAGCAAATATATCTATATAATCTGGAATAGTCTTCAGCATGAAGTACTGTTGGTTTAGAACCCAAGCCATGTATGCATTATCTCCTAGGATTATATTCTTGAATTTTTTATAAGTTCTCAAGATTATCAAATACTTGGATATCAATTCAAAATGGTGAATAAGAATTCCGTGAAGATCCTGCTGACTTATGTCCTTGTTGTTCATGTCAGCTATCTGTTTGTACAAATACGAAAAGCCATTACATAGTTGCTTGAATGGGATGTCCATAAATTTGTGGCACAAAATAACCCCATTAGGAACATGACTACGCAATGATCACCAATTTAGCAAGTGCATATTAGCATTCAAGGCGGCAAGTGCCGATTGTTCAGGTCTTTAAAACTGTTTTTAGAATGTAGATTATAAAATTAGGATTTCTATCTCAATATATTTATTTATCATAAAATTTTCTTCTTCTTCTTCGAATGCCCGTTTAGGTGTGAATTCAATGCATTCTTCCTAGAGAATGATTTAGTACATCCATGTTCATTGCAATAATAACGCTTTTTCTCATGGGTTCCTTGTTCGTGCTTCTTTAATGCTGACATATCCGCAAATCTAACAGTGCAGTATCCACATGTATATGGCTTCTCTCCGGTGTGCGTTCTTATATGTACAGTCAGCGCAGACTTTTGTGAGAATCTCTTACTACAAATCTCACATTGAAATGGTCTAATACCATTATGAATCTTCATGTGTCTAGTATAATCGCTCTTTCTCGAAAAGGATTTGGTACAGGTAGAGCACTTGTGTTCCCGAATCCTTAATGGCTTAACTTCTATCCTCAATGAACTATCTGGAATTTCAGCCGCATCAGGCTTACATGATAATGCAGAGTGAAGTGAAGTAGTGTCATATGACTCATTATCTGTATTGTCTGAATGAGAAGGGTAAACAGGTGAGTTCTGAGGGGGACTTCTCTGTTGTGCCTGGTTCACAATAGGTTGTTCAAAAGGTGCTTCAAAAGGCCGCTCAAAGGCCTGCTCAAACGGAGACCCAGTAATCACTTGTTGAGGATATACATCAGCAGTTATGTCTTTTATTTGAGTTGATATCTCTTGAATAATAGGCTGTTCAAACAAGGGATCATTTATCATAGATTTGTTCTGTTCGAACTGAGATTTAGGAGGCGCAAATGCAGGAGTAGTCTGTATAGATACGGGTGGCGTATATTGTTGTACAAACTGAATATCGTGTTGCATAACAAATAGCGGATCCGGAATAACCAGATTTGTATCAACAGGAACTTGATATTGCTGCTCTATTTGAACAGGTACCTGAAAATGTTGCTGTTGCTCAACGGGAACCTGCTGATTCATCGCCACCTGAAATTGTGGATTATCCATAGGAATATGCCGATTGCTTGAATTTATCTGACTATATGCCATTTGCTGTTGATTAATAACCATGTTAGACTGAAACTGCTGCGTTTCGATCATTTGCATTTGAGGCTGAATTACTTGCTGAACTAAACAAGGCTGAGTATTTAATATCTGGGTGAAAGAAAGAGGAATAGACTGCGAGTCGCATAGAGGCATCGAGTTAATCAATTCTTTGTTTGCTTGCGGAATTTGAATAACATTCTGCAGAACTTGTTGCGGTTGAGAGAACTGAGAAATGTTCAAAGACTGAGCTGCGTCACTGTTAAAAGCTACATTATTTATATCATTAGATTGAGTTTGAAATCCTGGGTTTTGGATCTCTACTGGATTAATTATGTTCGGAGGAATAGATGTTTGTAAATGGTCATAGGATTGTGGATAGTTTTGCGCATCAACTAGCTGTGAATCTATGTTTTCTATTGGTTTGGGATCGGGATTAGCTTCCATGGATATGCGATGAACCTAACTCTCCTAGTTTTCAAAAAATCCCAAGGAAACCAATCGAATCCAATCTCCTACTGCCATGGAACAATCGGATGAAATAAAAAGCAGATTTGACATGAATCTGCCATGTGTGGATAATGAATTGTCAGACAAATTGCTGCTCATAATGCACTCACGCTACCCTCGAGAGAACATTAAGGAGTTAATAAAGTACATTGAAAAAGATGGCATGAAATGTAGTGATTTGCAACAAGTCATGGGATGTCTAACTCTGAAGGTTACTGGAAAGCTAAACATAGAAGTGCTTAGCAAAATACGAGGAATTGATTTTATAACAAATTGTGAAGAACTAGAAGAATAATAAATTCCGCAGCTATCGCTTTTAATGATTAAACCATTTATCATGATGGTATAGACCATATAATCTCAATCTCTTTCCCGACCTCTAAAACTGCACCAAAGTTCGATAATCTCTCTTTTTATCAATCGCAAGTGACACTTTAGCCAGAATGTTAAATCTAAAGAAAATAAAAATAGATACTGCACAAATTTTTCTTCAAGACTCTTCCAATGGCTGTCAGTGCCGTTAAGGTGATTTCTCTAAACCTCAAATGCTAACCAATTTATCGAGTACCGTAAACCCAAATGTGAATTTCTTAAATAAATCATAGTTCTCTTCAATTTTATTGGCGTATTTTATAAAACATTTAGTAATACGAGTAAGACCATTTAAAAGATTTTAGCGACCTCTACTTGGAGCGCAACTG
>JADGIF010000151.1:0-16933 GCA_018985225.1 Amoeboradix gromovi
CTGTCAGTTGATGCGCTGTAGCTCATACAAGCAAGACAAAATGAAACCGATGGTAATGCATCAAAGAAAATGAAAGTGATAATATACCAGCTTAATTTATTTTGATCAAAAAAACAAAAATTTTGACTGTTTCTAATTGCGATCTCCTCGTTAAAAGTCCAGATTTCCGAGAAAATCGAGAATTCCCACAGAGAAACTAGCAATGCTAGATGCTCCGTTACACTGATTGCTCACGCTTTCACTACCCTGATGCGGGATTGAATAAGGATGCAGATACTTGATGTTTATGTTCCTTGCTGCCATATGATCTCTATCTATCTCCAAATGACAATTGGTACAGGTTCAGGTTTCTAAATTAGTTTTCTTCAGAGTGCCAAGTATTGTACATGGCATTGAATTTCCGTGTTTGGACCAGCTTATCAGATCATACGTCTTTGTATGCTGTACCTGTTAATTATTTATTTATTCCATTTACCATTTGCGAATAGGAAGAATACCGAGTATTTAAGCTATTAGATAAATCTGGAAAAGTCTTGAAATGATACAAAAATATATACAAATTCGCGATAAATGATTTATTCAAGAAAATATTCAAGCTATTCCCGAACTTGATATTGCTTAGCGTATCTCATATAACTTGCATTATCAAAGTTTAAAGGTTCCAGACATCAGCTTAACTCAAGCTTTTTTTAGCTTGCTTAGCTCTACTTACTATAAGACGTCTAGCATCATTGATCTTTTCTAGATATTTAGACCATGTTACATTTTGATTGTCATCCGTCTCACCTTCAGAGCACTCAGAGATACAGCTACTGACGCTTAAGTCAATATCTACTAATTTACAAACACATGCTACTGTTGCGGGGCTCAGTAGTCCAGGTACTTGTTGTTCAGGCTTGTCATCAACATATCTGAGATCGAGACCAATTGCACCGTCACCGAAGTAATTTTGCAAAACAGGACTACGTTGTGGAATTTCACAAGACATCGTCATTCCTTGGCAAGTGGATGTATCAATAGCATGTGCATACATTGGCAGAGATGACACGAAACTTAATAATATCATGCAAAGTTGTTTTAGTTGTCGCACAATATTTTGATCACTACTTTACCCGTGTGACGCAAATCGAGTCTGAACACACTAAAATAAATAGGAGTTCGATCTGCACAAGTAGTCTACCCTTTTAGTAATGATTGTCACCAGAAACTGAAATCATTGGTCAAGCAGTTGCCCTAATAACTGAAGCCGCGTGGAATAGCGATTCATCGTATATCATACTCATATCCAATATTTTTTACAGCACAAGCACTCTATACTATTGATTCACATTGTAAATCTAGCGGGCATTCGAAATAATTTTATTTTTAATATGACGTCTATTAAAACTCGTATAATGCAATCTTAACTACGTCGTGTCGGATATTGGACATCTAGTAAATTATCTTTTTTCTTTTTGTAACCAATATCACCGTTGAATCTACTTTTCATTCAGCATGTTCTGTTTCTTATGATCCAAGACTAATCGATTTTTATTGAACAAAACATTTATCACTTTTTCGTGAGTGCTATAGCATCAATAACACTTTTTTCAGATATTTCCAATTGAATAATAGAAGAACTGAAATCAAATCGATGAAATAACCTATCAAATGCTGTTAAATCCCGCAGTCTAAATAGTTTAACAGGAACTCGTGTTTATTAAATAATAATCAATCGCGATTTTAAGAATTCTATCGCTCCTACAGTCCTTCTTGCAACAATTTTCTAATCGATCAACATGAGGAAAGTCAGTCCCAGTATTAAAAATGCTTCTAGATCATCTCAGCCAAAATATTTCCGACTGCAAGACATCATTTAGGAATACACAAAACAGTCTTTGAAGGGAATTATCAAATGGACACCCACTGCATGAGGAATATCTCTTTAGAGTTTGCAACATCTCTAAGAGTCGTTTGATATCTCATGCCTTCCTCTAAAGATGTCATACTGTTTACGAGAGTTTCATCCAATAAATCAAATGAGTATCTTGAGGGTAGCAGCCTTTTTACCTAGGGACTTACGAGATGCTTTTGTTATAAAGGGTATCTCAAGTGATTCTTTACAAGTAGATAAAACTACATGGCAGAGGGGCACATACTTGAAATATGCATCCTATTCAATCACGGATCAGAGAAGTCGAAATATGAGTAATCACAGTAACGCAGCGACTAGGCCTTTAGCTTCTCTTAAGAAATTCTTCATATTCTCGGAATCTGTTCTTTTGTTGAGGAGAGAATGCCTTTTGAAACCTTGAAATTCCTCTATGCTGGGTAACGAATCAGAGCCTGCTACACCATTCACTAAGATATGTAAATTACAAAAGGATCTCTTCGAATCATCGCCAGAACAGCAGCTACAGACACCAGTGAAAGTGGACTCCAACATAATGAAGCACATCTTTGAACCAAAAATGGGTGTAGCCCAGATGGATGAATTCTTTGAGATGGAAGACAGAAAATACTGGACAGTCTCAGGTAACAAGTATTTAGAAATCAGTAAAATAGGCAAGGGTGGATCATCAACTGTTTACAAGGTAACTAATCACAAGTTTGAGCAATTTGCACTAAAAAATGTCACGGTAAACACAGAGGAGCTGCCAATGTTTTTAGAGGAAATAAAACTTTTGGAGTCGTTAAAATCTTGTGATCGAATAGTGAATTTGCACCACTTTGAAATAAACAAACAACAAGGAACCATTTTGATGACGTTAGAGCTAGGTCAGATAGACCTAGATAACCTCATTAAGCAGCACATACAACAGGGCGGCTTGCAAATGTGCTACATTCGAGTTTATTGGAAAGAAATGTTAGAGGCAGTTAAAGTAGTACATGCCCATAGAATAGTCCACTCAGACCTAAAGCCAGCCAACTTCATTGTTGTCTCTGGTCATTTAAAGCTCACTGACTTTGGTATAGCCAAGCAGATCGGAAACGACACCACCCACATAACCCGGGAGGATGGCATCGGAACACTAAACTATATGGCTCCAGAGACTCTCAGCATCAACAAAAACGGATACAAGCAGGGAAGACCAAGTGATGTGTGGAGTTTGGGCTGCATCTTGTACTCTATGATATATGGCAAACCGCCTTTCCATCAGCTGAACATGTATCAGAAGATGCAGGCCATTCCTGACGAGGCATATGTGATAAAATATCAGGAGACAAAGGTGCTTGCGCGACAGGCTATGCAGTGGTGTCTGCAGCGAGCTGCACAAAATAGACCGACAGTTGAAGAGCTGCTTGGGCACGCATTTGTGTGCGAGTAGCGTGTTGCTACTGCTAACACAATAAATGCAATTTGTCTCTATTCAATAATACTTCCATCTGTCTCCTCCAATTTATTTGTTTCTTTTAAACGCTATTGTCTTGCGACGTAAAAGTTATAATTGTTTTTCCCTCAATTTTTGAAACACTTGGCTTTTAATGTCAGAATCAGAGCAACAAGAAGTTCTTGATGACCAGCCTCGTTCTATTTTACTTGGAATTATATCTCAATTAAGAAAAGGCGCTGATCTTCATCGTGTCACCTTACCTACCTTTGTTTTGGAGCCAAGGTCTTATTTAGAAAGAATTACAGATTTCATGTCCCATCCAGAAATCATGCTTGAAGCTCTTAACACAAAGGAACCTGAGCACAGATTTCTTCTGGTTCTCAAGTATTTTCTCAGTGGGTGGCATATTCAACCAAAAGGTGTTAAAAAGCCGTATAACCCTGTTCTTGGTGAGTTTTTTCGCGCCAAGTTCGACATTAAAGGTGAATGTACTGGCTATTATGTAGCGGAACAGACATCACATCACCCTCCTATTAGTTCCTTTGTTTATTATAATCCCAAAGGTGTTTTAATTCGTGGTGAATCGAAGCCTAAATCTAGATTCCTTGGCAACTCTGCCTGTACTTTAATGGAAGGTGACACTATTATTCGTCTGTTTAACAAACAGTTAAATATTGATGAAACCTACAGAATTTCGCTCCCAAATGTCTATGCTCGTGGCTTATTATTTGGCACAATGTTGTTAGAACTGGGTGATTTTGCTCACATATTCTCGAGTACAGGATTTAAGGCAGAAATAGAATTTAAAACCAAAGGGTTTTTTAGTGGTTCATACAATGCTATAGGCGGTAAAGTTACTGGCGAAGATGATAAATTAGTTTATGAAATAAGTGGTAATTGGAAAGAGACTATTTATTATAAAAAGAAATCTAGCGAAGAAGTCTTGTTTGATTGCCAAAAGAGCGTTTCAATTAAACCCCAAATAGCTGACGAGACAAATCAAGAGCCCTACGAAAGTAGAAGATTGTGGGCAGATACGACAAAGGCTATGAAGAAGGGAGATATGGATGCAGCTACTGATGAGAAATCGAAGGTAGAAGATAAACAACGAGAGTATGCCAAAAAAAGACAGGATGCTTGGAAACCACGTTATTTTGATAAAATTGAAGACGATGACAGGGATGTCGTGCCAGAAGGTTACTTTCCGGAAGAATACAAGCTAAAGATTCTTGATCAGTAATGCTAATTAATGTAGAATTGAAATGGATAACCCGAGTAAAACAGAGAAGCTATTTGCAGATTTTGTATTTAATAACCCACCGGAGCATTCTTACAAGGCTGACTGGAACAAATAAATACTTTTATTTATAATTTGCAGAGAATTTCTCGCCATGATACATTGTAGAACCCTACTCAACAGCAGCAGTAATTTGCTCAAGTTTGTCAGAGCTGGCGCAAGAAACATTCAGAACCTGAACGGTGTATCTTATCCCTCAAAGGTCTTAAGAAAAATGCCATTCACAGAATTGCATGCATTATACCATGTGCTGTTAAAAGAACGGAATTTATTAGAATCTATGAAATTGAACTGTAAATTATCAAAGACTATATTTATGGAAGCTGACAACTTAAGCAAAGTAAAGTTGAGTATGAATAGAGTGCTGCAAGTAGTTGGGCAACGACGGGAAGTAAAAGATACTGAAGCCAATAAATAGTAGATTATTTAACTAATTTATTCAATTTGATGCACATCCTTTCACAGCAAATTACTATATCTTTCCGTCTAGGTATCACATCAATCACACTTTGTTTACATCCCCATTTTCTAACTTTATCATGCGTGTAACACATCAGCAAATTCTCAGCTGCTACATACAGCTGTGGCAGTTCTATATCCCACCTGAGTGCTGATATATTTGAATGATAAAACGTGTACAACAGAGCACCCGCATAGTCATAGATTAGTACTGATTCACCATCAAATACTGCTATTTGGTGTGATAAATCAGCTAAAAGGACAGGATTCTTTGTTGTTATCGATATTAACAAGTGCGTGGTATAGTCCTCATCGATTCTAAATAATTGACATTTCTTGTCATTTCCAAAAGTTATGAAATAATTTGAATGTGATTTAATACCAAGAATACATGCTTCATGTATGGAAGTACTAGATTTAACATAATCTTCTATTCCGTCAATCTCCATTTGATTTTCTTTTTTTCTTTTTACGATTGAGATTAAAAATCCATCTTCAGTGACAGCTAAAACACACTGGTTATACCATATCGCATCTATAATAGCTACATCGTGTTTCTCACGGTGCAGTACCTGACCAAAAGACGCATCCATGATGACCAAATCACCAACAGCGCTGATTACAGCCATTTCATCATTGTTACCACAAAATGCAAAAATTGGACTTTTGAGGTCCAAAACTACCTCCGAATCTTGCTTTTTGAAGTCCAATTCTAATATTTTACCATCAAAGAGACCGGCAAACTTACCAAACAGAGCAGTGACCGGCGAAACCATTGGCAGCCGTACAAGCTCTTTGTTATAT
Organism: Amoeboradix gromovi; assembly: GCA_018985225.1. Classification (NCBI taxonomy): domain Eukaryota; kingdom Fungi; phylum Sanchytriomycota; class Sanchytriomycetes; order Sanchytriales; family Sanchytriaceae; genus Amoeboradix; species Amoeboradix gromovi. The sequence goes on from JADGIF010000151.1 coordinate 5,875, forward strand.
TGATAGCAGAATTCGGAGCTGCCAAATAACAGGGCATCCTCAGAATTGGCCATGATCTGGATATCCTGGTCTATATGGACACGATCCATCATGGCATCCTGTAAGTGCATTGCTTCATCTTGTACTTGATCACTAATTTCAACTATATCCTCATCGGTTCCGCACCATAGTTGAAGAGTTTTTGTATGCGCATACTCCAATTTTGTGTAATGCATTCCCTTTTCTATTATTTCCATGAGCATACCTTTGGGTATTTCCAAACCGTTTTTGTATTTGCATTCCTGTTCAAAAACATAGCTTGAGTGTGAATACCCTTGCTCTTGCAGATAACGCAATATAAGTAGATTTACATCATCTGAAGAAATCATTTCAATTTTATCACCCTTTGTTTTGTAAAAAATTATTGAATGTGCAAATGTAGAAAAATTAAATTTATTGATAGATCAAAGCCCAGTGTGCACTACAAGATTGCAGACCAGAGAGAATATATATTAAACTCTCCGCAGCACAAAGAATTGTGGCGTCTTGAATAATTCTGAACTCCTGTGTCTAATTGACGTAAACTCGAACTCGTTTTGGTGCATGATAAAAGTTTTGTGCTGTTGAGGTTTTAAGTTTATATTTTTCGAATTCTCCTTCGTCACAAATGATTTTGGATGAAATCGTCGACATCCGACCATTTTGCGAAATGAGATTTCAAGCTGTGGATATCACAATTACAGTGCTAGAAGGCATTGCTGAGCTTTTTGGTACTGAGTTAGCAAACAATACACCCTACAACTTGGTTTCCTGCAACGGTGCACTCTCTACTTTTCATGGCTGCCAATTAAGAATCCAAGGCGAATGCAATGAGAAATATATGGGTAGTGAGTCGTACATAAACTTATCATACTTGAATTTGGCTTTTTCATTGCATATTCAAAAATCCGCAAATGTGCTTATTCTGGGCTCAAGATACAGCGGTAAAACTAGTCTAGTTAAAAGATTAGCTAATTACACAACAAAACGGGGCATGACTCCCTTTATTGTTGATTTAGATATCACTAGTGGATTGATATCTTTACCAGCAACTGTCAGCTGTATGCCGTTGGATTTGCAAATTGATCCTACTTGCGGCAGCTGCTTAAGTTTCAACGTCACCAGCCTGAACGCAGAGACACTTCCATTAGTGTACTACTTTGGATATACGCATTTGAAGCAGCACGAGGATTTGTATTATACTTTAATGCAAAAAGTAAAAGACAATATGAATAAATATTCTGATAAACATTCAGTTCCTTTTACATTTATTGATATGATGCCAGATCCAAGTGTAGAAATGATTAAAAAAGTCATTGAAATTTTTCAAATAAATAATATAATCATCATTTCTGATGAATTACTGTTTTCTAGAATCAAGGATGTGGTTTCTTGTAAGATTGCACTGGTAAAAAAAAGTGAGGGAGTTTTTACACCAGGCTCTACAGATTCGGCAAACAAAATTGCTCAGCAAAAGATTAGAGAATATTTTTATGGTGCTAAAAAAGAGTTGAGTCCTTTTTCAACAAACTGCAAGACTGACGATATAGTTGTAGTAAAGCGAGGTCAGCTATTCTCTGGAGCAGCCCATACTATGCCACTCCATTCTAATTCAGAAAAGAACCTGACATTTATTGGAGCCATGGAAGCATCATTTTTAGACAAGGGATTAATAGCACTAAGTGCAGCAGTGAATGCAGAAGATTCTATCACTGAACATGTAATCGGATTTGGATTTGTGAGTACTGTGGATGAAGCTAAAGCAACTGATGAAGGTGTCGTTCCACCGGCTAGATTGCAGATATTGTTGCCAGAACCAATGAAGTTAAAAGAATCTCAAAGAGTCTTTATTACTGGTGATATGAAATGGATTCAAAGTAAATAGAAATACATAAAGAAATTTTGATTCTAAGCTATTGCTGTCTTAAGTCCAAATCGACTGCCAACCATATGCGAAATCAGATACAAAAACTAAGTTGTGTTGAGAGATTCGATAGTTTCAATTATAGTATATTTAGGTCCTCTAGTAGATGATATATCAAACATAAAAACAACACCGTGTATATGAATCAATACTTCTAAGACTAAGAATAAGTCTATTCATCCAATTTACCGCATAAGTGAGATGCAATTGAGCTATGTAACAAGTTCATCGTTTTTGACGACGGCCACGATTGCCTCCTTTTGTAAAGTCTTGGCTACCTTTAAAATTAAGAATTATGCAGAGAAGTTACAGCGGTTGCTCACACTTCCATTACCCTGAGGCGTTATTGAATCACAAGAAGGACCATATAGAAGCTATCAAGGCTAGTGACGATACCTCGAGCAGAAAAAGTAAAAATTAATGCTTTGTTTCGCGAGCTTCGCAAGATAAAGAATGACATCCTCAGTGTTAACGACCCAAGACATTAGATGCGCGGTACCGTTTCTAGATCGACATTGAAAGAGTCAAGATCTTGCAGCAAGCACTAAGAGAAGAGAGCGTCTATTAGGACATCCAATGCATGCCACAAGATAACCTCCCATTGATGCTCTATATGATAAAAGCAGCTTCACTATTTTCTTGAATAAATCATTTATCGCGAATTTTTATATATTTTTGTATCATTTCAAGACTTTCCAGATTTTTCTACTAGCTTAAACACTCGATATTCTTCCTTTTCGCAAAAGGTAAATCAATTCTAAATAAATAATTAACAGGTACAGCATGCATTCGTCTCAGACTGATAAGCTGGTCCAAACATGGAAATTCGATGCCATGTACAATATGTGGCACTCTAAAGAAAACCAATTTGGAGAGCTATTCATGTACATAGTGTCATTTCGAAGTGGACATGGACCACATGGCACCAAAGAACAAATTCGATGCCATGTACGAGGTATGGTATTTAAAGAGAACAAGCTTAGGAACCTGAACCTGTACAAATTGTCATTTGAAAGTAGATAGAGATCATATGGCAGCAAGGAACATATACATCAAGTATCTGCATCCTTAATCAATCCCGCCTCAGGGTAGTGCAAGGGTGAGCAATCACTGTAACGGAGATCTAGCATTGCTAGTTTCTCTGTGGAAATTCTCGCAAATCAAGACTTTTAACGAGGAATTCTGTAATTCGAATAAAAACTCGAAAATCATTAAACAAAATTTGTGATACTCAAAAGCATTGCAACATACCTTTAAGTTGCATTGGAATACTTGTTGCGAATGTAGCGGTCCCATTTGCAGGCATGCTATACCCAAACACTCTAGGGAAGACTATTGGGGTCTTCCTGATTCCACCAGAATCATGTTCTATTTAGTTATTCAATTTTGAAGAAAGAAGTATGATTTTAATATAATAAATAGATTACATTAACCAACCGCTGAACTGAATAACAGGTAATATTTTATATATTCACCAATTGGTTATTTTGTTTTCTTTATCATATATAAACTTATTCTTTTTTTGAAGTATTTTAATTTTAAAATCACTATTAGTAGTAATAATATCTTTCAAATCCACGGTTTCAATGTAATTCATTTCTTCTCGTATTCCAGCAAGTTGTGCAAATTCATACGGTATGATTCTACGACTATCAGGTAATCTGCCTGAACAAAAATCAACAATTTGCTCCTGTTGTAATGGATCTAAATTCAATTTGTTCATTAAATTGAATCTATCAGAAATACTGCAATTTTTAGTTGCATCAAATCTTAATACTAGTTCATTATTTTGAGTCGTTTCGTTTTCTTTATTTGGTGGAACCGAATTTGAATTTCCCATCGTTTTGAACATGAAATGGGATTTTTTTGAAGGTTTCTTGAATAAATGTGAGGGTAGAAGACCCTTTATAACTATTGAAGATTTCAAATCTGTAAAGCAAAATAACATCATGTATTACGATAAACCAAATACAAATTGCTTTACAAATAACAAATTGAAAAAAATATGCATTTAAGACGAAACATTGAAAAATTCAAAGCGTTGGATGATTTTAAAGAAAGCATGCTGGATGAGGAATTTAGTTATGACTATTTTAGGTGTATAGATATTTTAAAAGATTTAGAAGAGACAGCTAGTAAATTAGAGAAGGTTCTATCATACGATGCTACTAGACTTATTGAAGGGATACTTGTGATTGCAGGGTTTATATTTAGTACGCTTCAAATAAAAGAATTTGTAGTAGGATATGCAATTGCTTTTATCGTTTTCATATTGGTTAAGATTTTAAAATTTGCTATTACATCATACAATACCTTTTTCGGAAATCTGTCACTACATTCTTGTTTTATTACTTTAGTCTTGTTAATGGCAATTGAATGTATAATTCAGACGTATTGGATAATTTATTTTACAAATTATTCAAAAGCTACTACTAGTACATATCAATTATTGCTGTTGACCACATATTCTCTTAACATTAAAAATTTAATCGAATTTTCTTGGGATTATAAAATTTTTAGAGAAAGTAAATAATATAAAATTTATTGTTGGTAATAATAAATCTGCTAAACAATTTGAAAATAAAATTTAACTTCAAATGAGACATACTCTGTAAAAAGTAGACTAGACGATTTGTGTCGAAATTTCAAAAATAAATACTCTGTACATCTGGGACACCAAATATAAAAACTAGACTAACTCGTTTTTAAAGGAGGTGCTCCATACGGAGGAAATGCTATCATTAATAAAAGATCTTCTATTATACCAAGATTCTCTCATTGATTGTATTCCTCTTTTTAAAATAAAACTAGAAGACCCTGCATCTCGTTCAAATATATGAGGTCTTTGAGCATCTAAGCAAGTGGTGCATTTTCTTAGACGGTACTCTTTTCTAGAGTCATTTTCTTTTTCCTCGTAGCACCTTTCGTTTAACTTATTTTTTGTTTTCTCTTCTTCTTATTAATCATTGTTTCTAAGATTTTGATGGATGAAAGTCTTTATACTAAAATAGTTTACTTGAACCAATCAATTTACTTTAATTTACAATCGGTTAATACGCACTTGACATAATGATTCAAATTACTTCAGAAAGTTAGTCTAGTTTTTATATTTGATATCACATTTGTTTCCACATAGTTCTACACAATCACAGCTACACTTTCCATAACCAGGTTGAGACGGATGGTGAGGGGCTGTATCATTTTACTGACCCGCAAGGACAATGTGCGAAATATTTTCAAAGCACCTAAGGCTAAGAAAGGTGAAGGCGAGCAGTCCATCGAGGAGCTGAACGGTGCAGAGCCCGGAAGGCTGGTCAAAAAAATGTGGTGGGCATTGATCGTAATGTAAGTTACCTCATCTTCTGCGCTGACAGCGACCAGCGTGAGCCGACGAAGCTCTGACATACTCAAAACACTAAGTGCAAAGAGACTAAGTTCAAGAAGTATCACAACCAACTACAGTCACAGAAGAGAGGTACAGCGACTGAAGGCAGACGTGTAGCGGAGTGGTCCGCACTCTTTTTTAGGGAGGCTGGACAAAGGTCTACTAAGTAGATGCAGTACCTGTAGAGAACTTGGTGTGCTCCACATTCAGAGTGCGTGACAACCCTATACTCTTACAGATAGGAAGGTATCCTGCGCCATGGTCTTCTCAAGTGTAGTACTTGTTCAAGGCTGTGAAACAGAAATGTGAACGCTGCTAGCAACATCTAGAAGATAGCAAAGAGAGCTATCATACGTTAACTGGACCAGTGTATCCCCAAAGAGCTCAATGGCTAAAAGCTACTTCAGTGGTGCTATGTCGGCACTACAATCCCAAGATTTAGAGAGCATACAAAGCCTCAGCTGTTGAAGTTTTGGGGTGTTTGAAAAGTTAATCTTTTTGACATTTTAGATGTTTCACAGCGTGAAATAAACCTTAAATTTCTGGAAATTTACATTTTCTAAGCAGAGCTTCGATTACCAGGTTATAGAAACCGGAAGATCTTTTATCGTTTTTAAGACGTCGGACTTGTTTTTGCTACAAGTCGACAAACGGTCTTTTTTGTTAAATCTAATTTTAAGGCCTTTTCTCTTTATGACCATAAATGAAAATGAAGGGTGTGCTGCATCGGCATTTCAATTTGGCCAGATCTATCATGTCAAAATGGACAATAAAGTTGAGATATCTTTAAGTATGTCCATAATCGCGTTTTCAACTAAAAAAACAAAAGCTTGTTAGAAATTGATTGTCGTTTATTCTTCTTTTGGGCTATTTGGCCTATTTATTGATTCTTGCCGATTAGCTAACGGCGAATGCACCTCTTCAAATGCTTCCTCAGTCGGCGATTCATACGTACTTTCATGTACTACTCTTCGCTGCCTTCTTTTTCTCAGAACGCTCTCACTGTTTGGAATAATAACTTCATGAGGTGACATTGGAGGCCTTTGTCCTTGTGCTTCTGTTTCCACCCAGTCCGAGTCAGAAACGCACAGTTTCCATATAGCAAGCAGAAAGAACAGTTCCCATAACATGATAAACGCAATTCCTATTGTAGCGGAAGTGAAAAACCAATGATACATAAAATAACGAACTCCATGAAATTTAGCTTCCAAATGCAACTGGGACTCGTAGACATGGATAGGATAGTGAGACCTCATGTTTATTTCCATAAATGTAGCATAAGGGTCCTGAGGTTGATCCACTTTAAAGGTACCAATTTGCTCCAATGCCAACAATGGCTGTTCATGTATCCAGTCTGGTAGCGGAGATGCTACAGATTGCAGCAAAGGTACCCGTATAATCTGAGTATCAAAATTCATAAAGCCAAGTAGCAGAGGGAACCAGAATATGATCTGATTCACATATCTTAATAAAACTGGATAAAATGTAACCGCACCAGCCCTGACACTAGTATATAAAGTATCGTTCAATGAAGACTTTATCTTTGATTCTATCATAAAGTTACCGACTTCCATGTTTTTGGAGGATTGAGGCAATTGGACCTCTAGAGTTAAATCGTAACTCTGACCATTAGGAAGATTTAAAGGAAGCAAAGTCGTTGCGGACTTATCCGTACCAAAGTCAAAAAAGACTGGCAAATGCTGTTGGATGTTTGGGATATACCAATAGTAAAACGAAAAATATAGCATCAAAGAGGTCATCAATACTATTGCAAACAACACAGCGCTAACGATTGTTTTGAGCACTACCTGATGAGTTTTTGGGTTGCTTACAAATTTGTTGACCTTGCTAAAGAATGGGTTAAATGCATAGAGAAACGGCTTTTGGAGCATAAAAAGTTTTAAAACTACCCCTATTGTACTTTCATGACATTACACCCACAGTGCAGACCAAAAGGTAATCAGTATGTGTCGGGCGGTAAAAGCGAGATGGGCCTATTTGATGAAATAGACGACAATGCACTAATTATGAGTATTATAAGTTATTGGCACCCCGAAGATCTTCTTTCGTTTGGACAAACATGTAAACATGCATATGTATATAGCTGGTTTGAGGAAATATGGAAATTTTATTGTATAAGAGATGCTACTTGGTCATATAATGGATCCTGGAGAAGCACATGGACAGGTAATACAGAAAAATCAAAATTGAATTGCATGGTATACAACGACTTAATATTTAATATACATCGATATGCTAACTCCCAACTGCCTCTTCCGGAGACTGGTATTCCAATAGCTGAAAACATATCAGTGGATGAATTTTTGCAATACGAAAGTCAAAGAATTCCTTGCATTCTAAGAGGTGCTTGTAAAGAATGGCCAGCATTCAAGAAATGGAATTGGGAATACCTATCGGATGTATGCGGCGATACGCTGTTTCAGTCCGAGCAACTCGACATCACTTTCAGAGAATTTGCCAAATATGCGACATCCAACCCAAATGATGAATCTCCGATTTATTTGTTTGACAAGAATTTTACAAATACTGTACCTGTTTTAGCGGATGATTTCGATTCTCCAAAATACTTTATTGATGATTTGTTTCAATATCTTCCCAATCGTCCAGATAACTTATGGATAATTGCTGGTCCAGAGAGATCGGGCAGTACTTGGCATAAAGATCCAAATCAAACGAGTGCTTGGAATGCTACAATTACGGGTAAAAAGCTATGGATATTTATGCCACCTAACAAAACACCTCCAGGAATATTCCCTTCTGCAGACGGATCTAGCGTAACTACACCGCTTTCATTGATGGACTGGTATTGTAATTATAGAGACCACTGTGACTGCACTGAAGCAGTTTCTGAACCAGGCGATGTGGTTTTCATTCCAAACGGTTGGTGGCATATGGTCATCAATCTGGAGCCAGGAATAGCACTCACTCAGAACTATGTTAACAGATTCAATCTAAGAGCGGTGTTAAAGTTTTTAAAATGCAAAAGAGAACAAATTAGTGGCACAAAAGATGCAAACTTATTTGACAGTTTTACAAAAGCGTTGCAGCCGATAGATATTCCCGAAGTTCAGCAAGTACTAAAAGAGTTTGAAAAGAAAAGTTTATTGGACAATGCATTCTTATCAGGTTCTAACAATTTCTCATTTAAATTTGGAAAATAAAACGATTTACTCATCATCCAGTAATGGAGCTTCCTCATCTGATATCTCTTGCTTTTGGGAAGATCGGGCACTGAGCAAAGACCCCATAACTACTAAGATAGCACCCAAAATAGAGTTGAACTCTATTTTGCTTTTAAATATTGTGATAGAGTAAACAAACGCGAAGAACACATCCAAATTAACAATTAGCGTGCCAGTCGAAGCAGGAATCTTTTGAAGAGCGGTATTTAAGTAGTATTGGCCGACATAAGAGAATCCTATGATAGACACAAGCCATGGGTCGTTTGGAACTTGAATAGATTCAGTCAAAGTAAGTTGCACTAAGGCAATAAGGCCGGAAAAGATGTTGAAGGACAAAATGCTATATATTGCATGGCATTTAAGACACTTGATTAATATATAAACAATAGAGCTGGCAATTGCACCCCCTAATGCACTCAAGATTCCTATATTTATTTCAAAAATCTGAGGCGCTGCGACAAGAAAAGATCCCCCCAAGCAAAGAATCAAAGACAAAATGTTTTTGAAGTAAATAGGTTCTTTAAGAATTAAATAACTTAATATGGAAGTTAAAATTGGAGCGCTTAAAAATATTATTGTTGCATCTTCTAATTTCAAATGCTGTATACTGTAATAAAACAGACCGATTTCAATCGCACCAATAATCCCTCTCCACAAAAGAACACCGAGCTGATTTCTATCAAAAGGGATGGACCTGACTTGTATAATAGTGCTGGTAATTAAAAACTGGATAAGGGAGCGATAGAAGATGATATTGGCAGTGTTCAAGCTTGACAATTTAACGCTAAGGGTCATTAAACTGAATGAGAATGTTGATAGAATCATTTCCAAAATTCCGTTCATATATTTAATGGGTAATACGCGATTGTTGAATTGTTTCAATTTTTAAATGAATAAATAACGTGTAAAACCATACTTAAGTGTTATAAGGCATTGAGATAATTAAGATGAACAATAAACTTTAAAGCATTTTAAAACTCGTGAGTTTACTATGTAACGCGTTCTGTCTTTTGAGCCACTTACCCATTTTATGACCGAATATCAATTCAACGCTAAAAGTAGATTTTAACTAATGTAGCAGCAAGAACCTTATTACAATCGCACTCGTTGACAGATCCACCTCCTTGTATTCAATTGATAGGAAAAGATAACAAAACTAGAGACTTGGATCTAATTGAGTCTGTTGTTGTTGGAAGATCCACTAGTAGTGCAACAAAACCAAATATAAATAATGCCTATTTTGACAGTAAGGTTCTTAGTAGACAGCATGCTAAACTTTATGCAGAAAATGGAAAAATATATTTACTAGATTTAGGATCTGCGAATGGCACCTTTTTGAATGGGAAAAGATTGAGTCTGGAAGGATTACAAAGTACTGGATTTGAAGTAAAGGATGGTGATAACATTAGCTTTGGGGTCGATATTTTTGAGGAAGAAAAACTGATGTACGAAAAAGTGCAATTTACTGTAAGCTTGAAGAATGACCCTGTTCCAGTGACAATTCTAGAGAGTCGAGGTAGCTCTCTAGAAAAGTCTGCATCTGCAAAACAGCAGAAATTGAAATCGGCATCAATTAAGAATGAAAAACAAGGTACTAAACCTGATTTACCTGGAAAACCGATTGAAAATTTGGTGCAAGCTGTACAACAAGGTGTGGCGAGGGTTCAAGAGCAAACTCAAGAAATTGCTAAAATACAATCTCAGCTGCAAATTCTAAATGAGCCAAGAGCAGAAACAAAGCTTGTTGAACTCAACATGCAATCCCAAAACCAAGTTGATAAAAGAATTAATTTGTTAGAGCAATCTACAAGTAAAATTGCTGTTTCTGTGGAACATCTCTTGTCTAAAATTTCAACTGAAAATGAACACTTGAGAAAAGAGCAAAGCCTGTTAAAGCTTCAAATGTCAGAGATACAGAAGTCTAATGCAGAGCTACTGAACAAGTTGGACAAAATCAAGCTCGATATTGAGGCGAAACCAAATAGAAAGGTACTTAAATCTAACGCAGTCCAATACACCGCAATGGTTGTTGCCACTACTTAGCGTTACAATCGCAATTGGTGCGTATTTTGCGATTGTTACTAAAGACCAATAAATATTGACTTTATTCGATCTTATCGCTCAACGTTCAGGATTGCGAGAAAATAGAGTTTCCACAAAGAAAGTGACCAAGTCAGCCAATGTTTTACAGCGGTTGCTCGCGCTCCCACTACCTGAGGCAGGACATAGTAGCAACATATAAAAGTATGTGTCCTTGCTGCTTTATGCTTAGTATCCGCTTCTAAATGGCAGTTTGTCCAGAAATTGGTTTTCTCAAAAGTACAACACATTGCGCGTCTGCTGTTTCTGAAGGTTTCGACCAGAAACTTTACAGCAGTCGATAATACAAAACAGTCTCTTCGCGTCATGATACAACTACTTGGGTGACTATCTGCAAAGACTCGATGCATAGCCATGTATCAACTGTAAAATAGCGGAATAAACGTTACCCAGCGAATAAAATACGAGATTGGTCTCCCCATAGGACCA
>JADGIF010000152.1:0-16838 GCA_018985225.1 Amoeboradix gromovi
CGATACAAAAAGTTATTTATTTTCCTTTTATACTCGTCAACTCCGCAACTAGCTGAATGTCCACTCGCCTCTTAAATCCATAAAATTAACAAAGCTGAAATAATGTTCCAAGTTGTGACAGAAAGTTAGTCCAGTTTTTATATTTGATGTCCCAGTTGTAAACAACTCATCTACAGATTCTCCTTGAGGACTTTGACTTATAATTTTAGCTTTATCTGTCAGCAAGTATATTGACTTTTTGTAGTTCTCACAGAACTAATATGCACATTATCAATAGCCCAGGAAGAACTCTCATTATTATCAACTGTGGTCTTGCAGGATTCTCAGTAGACACCTTCTGTAAAACTAGACTAATACTTTATCGCCTAAAACAAGGCAAAACACTACTTTCCATCTCTTCTCAGCAAACTTGGTCTGCCACCATATTTTAGCAGACTTTCAATTACTTAAAGCTGATCATTCTGTTACTAGCAATCTTAGAATCAATCAGCGTACTGACTTGATAAACGTCACTGAAATCGTATGGTAAGATACGTTAATGTGAATTTCGATTAGATGGCAATACAGCGGCTGAAAAAATGAGTTTTCAAACTTCAGAGTATGTCTGGGGCTCCATGAGCTTCTAATGCTCCATGATCTTCTTTTTGCTCCACATAATGATTAAAAACAGCCTTGCATTCTCAGAAAAAGGAGCATGTTGAATTATTATGGCTAAATCTGTTAAGTCGATAGCTAGCTTAATAAGTATAGTGGTCCAACTAATAAATAGGTATGGAAGAGTTGAAATGTTTGATAAGTGAACGCCAGAGTCTGTAGTTGTATTGTTAGCAGTACTACATATGTTTTGGTTTTGCTAATAAAACTAGAATTATAAGTAGATTTTTCGCAAAGATGTTCTAAGCGATCTAGATCTATGCTCTGAGGCTCAGTTCAAGGATTGAAGAAGAAATTGAAACATTCTTTCCCGTAAGCACTTAAAACATTTCTTGCACATGAAGAACTATAAACCAATGTATTTTGCAATGAATTTGCGCTATAAAATCCACTCATATGGGGACTATGCAAATCATTATTACTTGCGTGTTCCATGAAGGTATTTTTTGACAAGCTAGAAAAAGTCATGCTGGAGATGTTACGAATGTGGAGATTCGTAATCCAGTTATTTTCCAGCTTTATTGAAATTGGAAAACTGGTGTTAACTGCTCCAATAAATAGTTATTGAATATATTAAAAGTTCGAGTGCATCTTGAATATCAGGTGTTGTGCCCGTAATTTTATTTGTCAAAATGTATAACTTTTAAGTTCAAAGGGGTTCTTGCGGTATTTATAATTTTATCACACTCCCTTGCATACTAGGGTTGACTAAGAATGGCACACAGAATTCTTTTAGTAAAAACGCGAGGCTTTTTAATTTATTCGTTTTCTGTAAGGGTTAGTGCCACTTTTTCGATGTCTCCAAATTCGCTTATGAAGAACTAAGAAATGTCAGGACATCAGTGCAAACCATCTCACGCACTTCTATCTACCATCTCAAGTTTGAGACAATCGCAACAAGAAACTGTAACAATAAAATTAATGATTTACTTTGTTTAATATCAAGTCAAGTTATAAGCTGGTCCTCCACCTCCCTCTGGGACTGTCCAGTTAATATTCTGGCTGGGATCTTTGATATCACACCTACGTTAACAGCTGACTACGTTTTGCAGTGCACACAATTCTGTGCATTAATTTGAAATCGATACTTACTCATCTCACCATTACTCAACTGGACAGGCTTCTCAAGCTCAATGTATTCATAAACACCTGCTGGACAAAAGTTTGCCTCAGGTCCTCCATATTTGGGCTTATTTATTGCCACTTGAACTTCTTCGTTCTTCAATCTTAAATGACTCGGTTGCACATGGTTGTGGTTAGTACCGCTCCTCTGCAGATTCTCCAATAATGGAAAAGAATAGACCCCATCTGGTTTTGGGTAATTTATTGATTTGTTAGGCCATTGCAAGGTAGCATGGTCTGGCTTGCCATGACTAAACGTCCACGGTGTCTCCTTTAAAAGATGTCTTAACACAAATAAATCAAGTCCATTGTAGAGCAACCCTGCGTATAATCCTAAATGAAACGCCGGTCTACTATTACGCACGCTGAATAGTTCTTTGCCTACCCAAGAGTCGTGTTTAGCTGCTTGTTCATAGTCTTTGATGTCTAGCACTTTGAATGGCGTAATTTGAGATTCCGTCTCAATTCTGATGTTGCTAGACTTTGGAAGCTGCTTAACTACTGCTTCTGCTGCAAGCATGCCTGATTTCATGGCTAGATGAGTGCCTTTGATCTTTGGTAGATTCAAAAATCCAGCACTGCATCCTATGAGAGCAGCACCATTAACTGTTAATTTTGGTAAAGATTGATAGCCACCTTCATTGATAGCCCTAGCACCATAGCTAATACACTTGCCGCCTTTCAGAAACTGCTTAATAGAAGGATGTGTCTTATATCGTTGAAATTCTTGATAAGGACTGAGGTTTGGGTTTGTGTAATCCAAACCTACAACCAATCCAATGCTGACAAGATTTCTTCCATTTTGATGAGCATCGGTGAAATGGTACATAAATGAGCCGCCATAAACAGAATTCTCTAATGGCCAACCAACACTGTGGAGAACTAGGCCATTTTGATGATTTGTTGGAGGAATCTCCCAGACTTCTTTTACTCCTATTCCGTAAGTTTGCTGTTCATTAATACGCAAATCAAAATGATTTATTAGTTGCTTAGAGCAGCTACCATGACACCCCTCAGCTAAAAGGGTTATTGGAGACAACAGCAACATACCAGGATCAAAGTTGCTAGTTTTTTGAAACCCTTTATCCAGTCCTACAGGACTTGTGGCTATTCCTAAAACCTTGTTATCTCTTATTATTAATTCAGAGGCACTGATTCCGCTATATATCTCAACACCCATTGATTCAGCTTGCTCTCCCAGCCATTTGACCACTTGAGACAAGGATACAATATAGTTTCCAGTGTTATGCATGTCTTCTGGGTGTGGAAGAATAAATGATTGGTTTTTAGTTAAAAACAACATTTTATCATCACTCGCCTTGGTATAAATAGGAGCGCTGTCCCTCCAATTCGGCAACAGCTCATCCAGAGATCTTGGTTCAATAACAGCTCCTGATAATGTATGCAAACCGACTGATGCCGCCTTCTCAACTACTATGACACGCATATCTTTGTTTAACTGTTTGGCTCTGATGGCTGCTGACAACCCAGCTGGACCAGCGCCTACAATCAATAGATCAGTAGTATCTACCGGTCTGTTTTGTAAAATACTTGATCTATGAAATGCTCTAATGAATTGAGAAATCATGTCTCAGAATTCACATCTTGGAGAACTTAAAGTGCACTAAAACTTAAAATATAAATATCTTTATTTGTTGAGCAGCTCAGCGCTTAAAGCCAGGAAAGAATGAATTAGTTTTTCTGCAATATTCTTGGAACTCTGGCCGATCTCCATATCTTTCCATTTGGGCTTTTCCAGTAATTCCAACTCCTGAACCAAATCTCAATAGTACGAAGACGAATGGAATGCTAATCAGTCCAACATACTCCCAAGGTTGGGTCCATCCAGAAATACATAGGATATTGATTCCGATCCATAAAATCCATTCTCCCAAGTAATTTGGGAATCTGACTATTCTGAAGAGTCCAGTCATAATGGGGTCAGATGGGTGCTCTTTTTTGAATGAGTTCTTTTGATGGTCTGCTAGTATCTCTACAGAGAATCCAAATATGAATAAAATTATTCCGATGAAATCCGATGGAGTGCCAAAGTCACTTTCTCCCTCTTTCATAACCAAGTAGACTGGTAGAGCTGTTACAAATGCCCAAACGACTTGTCCTATCCACATTCCGAGGAAAATCAGAGGTCTTGTTTTCACGTCGTCAAATCTCTTATCTCCAATTGTAAATGCACGAATACCTAAGTGGATTCCAAGCCTGATGGCCCAAATCAGCACGATAACCAGCAAAACTGTTTGTCTGGTAAGTTGATATCCCAAAACATACGCAACAATGACTGCTCCTACAAAACTCAATGAGCCTGCTAAGTCATAAAGTCTCTCAGTCTTTAGTGGTGCACTTACTATAAACCCAAATCCATTCAAAACTAACAAGTAGATGAGGACCGAAAGTAAAAGTTCCATGGGGAAGTTAGAGTCGATTTAGATTCAACATCATCGATGTTTCTGAAAAGCAATCATAGACCTTGTCTTCCAACGCAGGTACGTTGCACATTTAATCAATAGTTACAGAAGTAAACCAGTGTTTTTTCAGTTTTCCAAGTAGAATTGAAACTTAAAATTCCAAAGAGCCGATTGCAAACGTTACGGTACAAATCCATGTGTCTGCAAAAACATGGCAGGTTGCAAAGATGTATTGCACTACCTATGAAAAGTTTGAGTCAAAAACGGTACATCACAAATATACGGGACCTGATCTGACAAAATGTCCCAACTCCAAATTTAATAAATTTCCATTTATTATGAAATCAAGCAACTTAAATTGTAGACTATCTACTATTTGAGGTAGAATTTCATTATACCAACACCTCTTGAAGTTATACCGTTTCTCCATCCAATAAATCACAAGTTTGTTCTGACATAATGTCCCAAACTTGGTTTAGCCAATCAAAAACTGTAAATTATTGTAAATACAGTCTCAGTTAGGAATAATATTCAGCTTTATTTACTATTATTATTTCCATTTTTCAATTAAGATTCTGAATGAGTAAGAATAATAATGTATTATTAAAATGTATTCAATTCTAAGCAGCCAATTATAAAAGCTAGATTATATAGATTACTTGACAGTAAGATATAACTCTACGCACTCTTAAAAAAGTTGTATAACTACTCTACAAAAAAGACGCTTCTTTTTTCTGATTCACGATGGAGACTTTATCTTCAGTCTTTACATGTATCAAACCAAAACGAAATATTGGATAAAGACCTTTCATGGAATTTACAAAGAATTATGAGTAGCAGATTTTAACCGAAAACAAATGGTGAGTTAATCAAGCTGAGTACATACACTGCTAGAACAGCTTACAAAAGCCATACAGATGACATAAAATATAATAGGATCCTTGGGATTATTCATGGTACTGCAGAAATTCTTACAGTAAGTGAACCTTTATCACAGGACACTTGGGATCTAACAGTGGCTCGAAATTACTATCGACAATCTACGAAAAGTCGGCATTTTTGACTCTTTTGATAGACAAGCAATATTTTTAAAACCTGATGGAATTAAAATCAAAACTGCTTATGATTTAAACTATTTCAAATTCGAGTATAACAATCTATATGGATTTGATGATGGATTTGGCTTGGCTTAGAGAAGAGTTAAGAAACTTAAAAGGATTTTGTTTCAACGATACAATTACTTTTGAATCTCTTCTGATCAGAGACAAAAATGGATATCATTTCGGGCTTTTACATCAAAAAATGATCTGAGGAATACAAGACCTAGCAAATGTGGGTTTATCGACAATGCTACTGCATTGGCTAGCGATTACAATTCTTATTTCTCGTTGGCAATCATGACGTCAATGGAATCAAAATGGGCCATCCATGCACCTATTTTGGTCTATCTCATGGTAAATTTGTAAAATGTTTCTATTCTCTAGGAGACTTAAGGAAATAACAAGAGTGTTACAATAAACAAATGTATGAAATCATTCTTACATGAAATATGGACGTCGAGGAGACAGCTCAAGTATTGGGGCTTAAGCAAAGTTGGATAGACATTGAAATACTTGAGTATTTAGGAATCGAACAGATGGTTCTAGAATCTCTCAGCAACGAGCTTGATATCTATGATGTATTTGAAGAGTCTAGAGAATTTGCTGAAAATTTTATTGCGATGTATAAAAATGACACAAGAATGACCATTCAAGATGCTTTTGCCGCGTTTCGAACTATGTTGACGATGATGTTATGAGAAAATCAGAGAACTGGATATTCTAAGATACATTTTTCCTCGTGGAGAGGGAATAATTTTACTATTACGCATTTCCTCGTAGGCATCGAAATGATATCTATATAAGCCCTCAAACACTGTCATTCTAGAGCTTTCTTCCTTGAATAGTTTGGAATGTTTAGGAAGCTTTGAAGGATCACCTCTCAACTCCGTTACAAGGTATGGGTCTCCATCTTGAAATATAACAAATCGTGATATAGAAAAGGTCAGGCAGTTTTCTTCTCTTGTTATTATCACCCTCTTGAAATTTGGGAATGTATTTGTAGATAGTCCTTTCTGTTGTAAAAGAAAGACGTTCTTGTAGATCAGGCTTTGAATCTGCAGGCATTATTTGCTCATTTGTAGTCTGTATGTCACCATGATACCCAATACATTGGTGAACATATTTTTGTTCGACACCTGTGACTATTTTTGATATTATAGATTTATCTTTTAGTAGTTTGAACTCTTCTGTATCGTAAATACACGTTGCCATGTGTGTTTAGGCTAATTTTTCCCAGCGTTTGTCATCAATTAGGAAGTCTGTGAAGAATTGGGGAAAATATGTGCAATGAGTTCTCTCAGCAGTACATGTAGTAGACTTGTTCATTTTTGCTTTGCTTTGTTTCCTTATTTCACTTGGTGTATATTCTTTTATATACGAATTTACTGAAACAGCTACATCGGGAGCCCTTGATGAAGGGGTTTTAATACTTGAGACTTTTAATGAAAAATGAAACTAATCAAAAACGATAGTACATTTATTGTTGAACTCATCTTTCTCTTGTTGGTAAACCAACCTCTCAAGTGGGCCATGCCCCATTGCAGCTCGTTTTTCTGGTTCTTTAGTATTGCTTTTTAAGGACTTGGATTTAATTACCCTTTCATCATCAGTTGCCAATCGTCTTCGTATTATTAAGGTGCTCACAGATGATGCTTGATGCTATACTTCATATAGGACATTATATGCAAACTAGAGTAACTTGAAATTATCATAATTTACAAAATTGATATCTTCTGAAATGTTAAAGTGAGACATATCTAAGAAATACTTGTTTCGAACTGGTACCTTTATTATACGCGTTTCCAAATGACTTTAAATATATTTTTATAGTTCATATGAAATAATTAGACTAAATAATTTACTAATCCATATCTTCATTATCTCTCAATTTGATGTTATTTTGCCCGGTCAATGGAGAGATAATGGTCAATTAGTAAGAGATACAAGTACATACACAGTCATACCATCTCATTATACGATTCAAGCAATTTACAATGTGTATCTTTTAGACAATCAAGTGAGCGTAAGCTACTCGAGCTTTAAACGGCTCTTTGAACTACAACCCATTAAAACTTTAACACCCAAGTCTGATTTCGGTGATGAATTACACAACTCAAATAATGTGCAGATGAAATGACATTGACAGAATTAAATCAAGTACTTTCAGCTCATTTGAGAGAAGCAAGATACACTACAGAAGAGTATCATGTAGATTCAAGACAAGAGGAAGTTACACACTTTTTATTTGACTATGCTCAGAGTCTATGGTATAAAATTTCTTCTTTCATTAGCGTCATTCCTCTCTTTAAAATAAACAAGATGGCCCACCTTCTCTTTCAAATAGTGAAGGTCTTTGAGTGTCTAGCAAAAGGTGCAACCAGTCAGATTAATTTAATTTATTATCGGTTAATATACTTCAAATAATGCTTCAAACTGTTTCAGAAAGTTGTCTAGTTTTTATATCTGATGTCTATTTCAAGGAGTAAAACATGTCTACTGAAAATGAAAGCAGTGTTGGTAATACTATGGAGCTCTCGGTGGATTCTCTACCGAGACACGATTCTAAATTTGAGATTTATGACCTATTAGATAAAACCAACAAAAAGCCAGATTTTAAATTTGAGTTTTCATATTTTCCAAATACATTGCCTAGTTTATTTATGAATAGCGATTTTAATAATAGTTGTAAACCGACTTCAACTGGTAAATTTGATGCTCAACCGATATTATGGTTAAAGAATGAGTCTAAACCGATGAATATGAAAATATTACACCCACAAGGCTATCATGAGTTAAAAGAGAAGTTGACTAATATATATTGTAATATTCAGGATAGATCGTATACAGATTGGGATAATTGCAACAATATTTATTATTTAGCCAATTCTTTAGAAACTATTGATCTTTTAAGAAAAGAACTTGAAAGTAGAGGCCAATTTGTTATGAGATTTGACATTAGGCTGTTCTATGAGCAGTTTTACACTCATATTTTAAGCTGGATCGATGAAGGTGCTCGTAAAGAAGGTAAAAAAGCCTGGATGGCCAAAAAAGCTAGAAAGAAAACATCAATCAATGAGTGGTTATCGCTTTTAGAAGATGCCATATGCAATCTTCAATATAGAGAGACCATTGGGCTACCAATCGGATCGGATCTGTTGAAGGAACTAGCTGAAAGTTATTTAATTTGTTTAGATGCTATCCTTATTAAAGACAAGCCCGTTGAAAATGTCAAAATTATTAGATGTCACGACAATTATGACGTTGTATGTCAATCGCCCTCAGATTGTGAAAAAATGGTCTATCATATGGTTTACAAATTGAGAGAATTTAACTTCACAGTCAACTTTGAATCCAACGTACCTTCTAGTGATCCACCTGTGCAATTGTCAACTATGTTAAATGGAAACTTGAGTCATGCATTAAGGGTGTTGGATGATTTTAGAACTAAAATGGACTACCATCTCGTTTTATCGCATTTTGCAGAAAAGTTGAAAGGATTTCCACCAAAAAGAAAATCAAATGATTACTATTATGGACTAATATCCAACCATCCTGGTATTGTCCATCACTTAGTTAATCTATTTCCAACAAATAAAACATTATTGACTCTTTTGGTAAAGTTAATAAAACCGTTCTTGCGTCAAGGCATTGCAACACAATTTATTTGCGTATTGGAAATGGTCCGATTGAATTTTAACTCAACCGATGTTGATAAAATCGAGAGCACGCTGACAGAAATGGGAGTTGATATTGGCTCATGTATACTTGTACAGGCCTATATGAGTCTGTTTGAGACAATGAGGTCCACTCAGATGCCTAGTAAGAGTATACAAATAGATGTACTGCAATGTAAAAGCAATGAGTACAAACTTGAAAATTTGGTTTTTACAGTGCCAGAAAACGTATCAACGGATGACATAAAAACCAAGTACCTAGAGGCTAGTGGTTGCTGTGAGGATCTATTCTCAGTTTACACAGGTGAGCTAAACATTGCAACAGGTTCCAGAGGAATCATTAAAGTTAAAGGAAGTGAACAACTATTGGCCCAACATATCAAGTCATTTTTTGGAACTGAGGCATTCAATGTTGTTATTAAATGATTTAATGTATTACTTCTTAAACCAAAGTCATTTGTCTGAGGAAGGATCAGATTTAGACAATAAATACATATACAAGTAATGTGGATAAACCCGGATCGAAATGGGAAGAAAGCTGGCACAAGATCAATCAAATTTCCGGTTTATTAAAATTTTATAATTTCGCCAATCATAGCTCTTAAATAATAATTTTTGGCAATTTCAGTATTCATATATAAATCAATTCTTGGGACTTCATTAATTAATTCAAAGCATTTTTTTGCTGCCTCTTTCATCTTTTCTTCTAATTGTTGTAGTTTTGTATTTAATTTAGGCTGATTGCCTTGTGTAATTAATGCTTTGAGTATAGACCATTCTGTACTAAATGGTTTTTTAGAGAATAACTTTGAATACATTTTACCAAAATCCCCAATGAGCTCCTTCATTGAATCATCAATTAACATATTGATGTGTTTATCAAACATGTCTACCAATGCATCTGATGTCTTTTCAAATTCAGAGTGATCTACTTGGCCCTTGAGCTTTTTCAACATTTTAAAATATCTGAAATGGCCACCTTTATCACGACGAAAAGACTCATTGTCATTAGTACTGAACCTGACAATCTTTCCACGAATATCAGATACACCATTTTTTGGATCCCATAGTTTTCCTGTCATTGGACTATAAAATATAGAGTTAGCAGTGAAGTCTCTTGTTTTTGTATCCTCGTCAAATCCATAGCCTTGTAAGTATTGTAAATCTGTGTTTGGACTTAATTTTCCCTTTTCGATTCCTCCAAGATCGTCTAAATGTAGTGATTTCATCACACCAATATCCAAGGCTTCAGGTTCTTCTTGAAAGGGCATTAATTTCATCATTCCAAAAGACTGCCGTTTCTCATCACACAGCAATGTCTCTTTTCCAAAAGCTTTACCAGATTCACTATAGATGGACTCCAATAGTCTCTTTAGCAGTACATATGGATATGAAATGCACAAATCAATATCATTTAATTTTGCGCTTGGGTTCTGAATAAGGTCACATATGGAGCCTCCAACAACAAAGACCGGTATTTCAAAACCAGTTCCATAGCTTATTCTTGGCAATAACTCCATAATCTTGAATCCACGAATTGTATTTGTGATGATTGTTTTTTGCAACGTGTCAATTGCTGATTTCAAATCATCAGTAACAAGAATAGGAGTGCATTTACCTGGCTGTGGCTGTGGCTTAAGTTCCCAATTTACTTGATCTAGCTCCTTTACTATAAAGTTATCGTAATGTTTAATTACAATTTTGCTCATATCCTCATTGTAGCCAATGTATTCGGCTTCATATAATTTAGAATTTCTTTCTGTTATTTTAATTGTGCTATGCACTGGTAGACGCCAAATGTTTAGCTTATCAGCAATCTGATAAGTGAGTGTAACTTTGAAGTGAGTTATTTTCAATGTTACACGTCGATTTCCAGTAAGATAAATAGGGATCTGTAACCAAATATCCAATGGTTTTTCCAACTCGGAAGTATTAAAATCAAACTGGCCAATAGTCGAATCACCTTCGAATCTACCAGCAACTGCTTCTTCAATATCCTTATGCCTTAAAATAATCTTGGAATCTGTACGATTATCAATTTTTTCGACACGTGGACTACTATATTAGATCTGTATTGTTTCTCTTCTATCATTTATCTCAATAAATAATCATTGCATTGACACAAGACTTGTATTTTCAGATAGCTTGAAGTTCCTAGATTAAGAATGTGTTTATTTTGAAATTTCGACCTACAGCGATTTGGTGTCCCAACTGATTTTCCAAATATCTCATTAAGAAAAAAATAAACACCAATTCGTTATTTTTGTCCAATCAGGTCCCATATGGGACACCAAATATAAAAACTAGACTAACTCGTTTTTAAAGGAGGTGCTCCATACGGAGGAAATGCTATCATTAATAAAAGATCTTCTTCTATTATACCAATTTTCTTTCATTAATTGTATTCCTCTTTTCAAAATAAAACTAGAAGACCCTGCATCTCGTTCAAATATATGAGGTCTTTGATCATCTCAGAGGCTTATTTGAAATAAAGATTGGATGAAAGAGTAAGAGAATAGCTGTACAGAATATTTATTTTTGAAATTTCGATACAAAAAGTTATTTATTTTCCTTTTATACTCGTCAAATCCGCAACTAGCTGAATGTCCACTCGCCTCTTAAATCCATAAAATTAATAAAGCTGAAGTAATGAAAGTTAGTCCAGTTTTTATATTTGATGTCCCATATGTAGATCATTCTCAAGCAGGGGGCGAATACGAGACATGTCCCTTTTTTTAACGTTGTTCATTACACAACATTTTTCGGAAAAGGTTGTAGAGTTCTGGGGGTTTGAACCGTGGAAAGCAACGTTGATGTTAGATCTTGAAAGCTCTGTGATACCTCTGGATGGATCGACTTATTATGATACGCTAACTGAAAGTATGCGAGGTTTACCATACTCCTATTTGTGGGAATCAATGAGGGAAGTAAAAAAAGAATCAACAGATGAGTTTGAAAATGCTGGCTCTATTTTTATGCCTGAATCACCGTCTGACTCTTTTGGTTACATTACAACTGACAACAAGTTTGTGAATTACAAACTGTTTTTAGATGACGAGGAATTAAGTTCATCAAAATTTCAACTTGATGGGGAAGTAAGCATTAATTTATTTGTTTATGCCTTTTCAAAATCAGATGAAGATTGGCGACTTCTCGTTAATAATCAACCGAGTAAGACTCCCATCACAGCAGCTGGAAAGAAACAAAATCTTATTAGTATAATACTGGATACGTTGTATGAGAACAGTGGATTTCAGCAACTGCCTGATATAATTCAAATATTGGGATATACTGAAGAGCGTACGAAATTTATTTGCGACACAACTTTTTTTGTTGAATTTGTCGGCGGTGAAACAAAGGCACTGGACACTGTAAAACCACCTATGCAATTTTATCCATATCAGTCATTTGGCTATATGTCACATGGTGTTTTTAAATCTTGTTCATTCCATACTTCTCTTGCTATGAGAAGACTTTGTAACCATAACAAGTATATATTGTATCCCATGAGACGCGGTCAATCTGTATCTCAAGTGCAGTGGATAAGAATTAAGCTAGAGATATCTTCTGCTTGTGATCTTCAAAGCAAACCAATTAATGATAACTCAGCGGTTCAGCTAATACCATGTATAAAATTTACGACATTGGATCAATAGAGGACAGAAGTATACTACAGAATTCCGTAGTCGAGTCGGTAAACTATTAAACAGGGTTTAAGACTTGAAATGTTAGGTTGCTATGCAGACGACCAATTTACTACCAGATGCATACGGAAATCAATAAACAATTTGTATAAAGGTTTTAATTAAGAACTGCTTTGATTAGCTTCAGGAGAGCCACAGAATTGATCTCTGATTTTTTGTAAATCCGATTCTCGACCTGTTCATTTTTTGTTCGCAATTGGTCTAAATTGCAATTAAATTAAACGGCCTTGAGTTTGCACAATAAACAGGACTGGCGACAGCTATTCACAGCAAAGTATAATAAATCTACTAGCACAAATTAATGATCTCTCCAGTCATTCCCTTGAGTTCTTGCAAATCTCCAGTTAGATCTATGACCTCATTTTGACCACCATTTTTTTTAGCAGACAAATTACCCGGCAAGTCCACAAGCTCTATAACATTGTGGTTCTCTATGACATTGCTCCAATTGCCCTGCTGATCTATTTTCACCACATCCTTATCTGTAGATCTAATTATTTCATCAACGTATTCATCGAACACTAACATGTTCAAAATTGATTTACTGTAGGATTCGTAAAACGAAGAGCTTAGTGCTTTGCTGCTTTTCGTGAACTCAAAATCACTAGTTGTAACCTTTGTGCTAATGTCTCTGTTACATACAAAACAATTGTTTTTAGTGGAGGTGCGCACGGTACACAGCGTAGATACATCAAAGCAATCGGAATGCGGACATTGCTTGAATCTCACTGGAAACTCAATGCGATTAAGAGTTATTGGGTCTACAAGTCTGCAATCAGTTGACTCCACAGAAAAATCTTCATCCTTGTTGTTGAGCATCTTCCTAATTCTTTTTACAGATTCTTTTTTGCTCAGCTTATGATTTAAAAGAATAGCAGAATGCAAAGAGTACAAAGATTCATTTACGCCCAGAACTATGAAAATTGAAATATTCCTTAGATCTAGTGCACGGATTATATCGGTCGCAGAAGACGGCCCTTGAAGATAAGGAGACTGGATGTTATGAGCGGTCATATTGGAACACGATCTATATTTCACCGATATGGAATTATCACCTATTTGAAGGAATTTATCAATGTAAAAAAGATTGAATTGCATATTAGCAGATCCCAGCTCATTTTGCATGTTGTACTTGTTTAGCACATTAGAATTGATTTCAGCGGAATAAATCTGGGAAGATCGACTCCGGATCAAAACCTTTTTATTAGCATACAATAAAGTGTACAAATCAGTCAGCACTAACACTGTAAACCCGTACTTTTTATTCAAAAGTAGATTGTCTTGGATTACCTGGATGCTCTCAGCACTACCGTCATTTGAAAAGACTGCTGTTGTTTTTGGAATAAACACGTCCAATACTTTGATATCGTTATAGTGTAACGGCAAATCAAAGTCACATTTAGAAACATTAAACAGATGGCCAGGGAATTTTAAATAAGTGGAATCTTCAATAGTGGTTTTGGAAATATTTTCAACGGTGATAACTCCATTGTTCAGCTCCTTTTTGTATGGTTCCGCTGCCTTTTTAATAGACCGAGAGGTTTTAGGCACCCTGCCACCTCTTGAACCTCTAATGCTAGTGGACGTAGCAGTATTTTTACTTATCTGTTTTGGTGCTATTGGCCTTAAGATTACTTTAGATGCGCCTAGTTCGTCATTGTTTTGAATTGCTTGCTCTCTGATAGCATTCTGTCTGGCTTTAGCTGTATCACTGACGGACATAAATTAATACTGGTAACAAGGAGCACGTTTGATACCTCACTATTTTAATGTGTACATACTGCGATGCTGCTATAATATCCGTGTTAGTTTTATGCCTTGGATAATCCAAAGTCTAATTCTTAACACCTGATTCATCTATCATTATGGAGATTTTATAAATTTGAATATTGCCCCTGTTATTGCATGTTTGATCATTTAGTTCGTGAAAACATAAAAAGATTAAAACCATATACCTCTGCCAGACACGATATAAAAGAAGGCATTTTGCTAGACGCAAATGAAAATAGCATTGGAGACAGTATAGGCTGTAATCTAAATCGATACCCAGACCCATTTCAACGAGAATTAAAAAAGAAAATTGCAAATTTTAGAAAAGTAGATGAATCTAATATTTTTATTGGAAACGGGTCTGATGAAGCTATAGATTTGATAATCCGTGTATTCTGTGAGCCTAAACAAGACTCCGTTCTGATTACACCACCCACTTATGGTATGTATGGTGTTCAAGCTGATATTCACGATGTTACTGTATTAAAAGCCAATCTCTTGCCTGATTTTCAGTTGGATATGGCCGAAATGCTTTCCCAAATCTCAAAGAATCCTAAAATAGTTTGGCTCTGTTCTCCAGGTAATCCTACTGGTACCTGTTTAACTAAATCCTCCATAAAGGCCGTCATTCAAGCATCTATTAATAGCATTGTGGTTATTGATGAAGCTTATATTGACTTCTGTCCATTGTCAACCTGCATTGACTTTCTATCGGAATTTGAAAATGTTGTTATTCTACAAACTTGTTCTAAATCATTCGGGCTAGCTGGTTTACGATTAGGCATAGCTCTTGCTTCTGATTCTATTATAGCTTTTATGAACAAGATTAAGACTCCTTATAACTTATCGCAATTAACGATTAGTCATGGTTTAAAAGCATTCTCAAAAGAAAGCATTGATAGAATGAATGAAATGACTACTCATCTTAATATAAGCAGATACAATTTCAGGGAATGGCTTTCTCAATTCACATTTGTAAGGATTTTAGATCAAGGAAATGCCAATTTCGTACTCTGTCAGATATTGGTGGATAACAAACCAAACAATGATGTGGCGTTGAAAATGTATAAATCCCTGGTAGACGATGGTATAATCACACGGTTTAGAGGTAACGATACTAATTGTGAGGCCACATTACGCATTTCAATTGGAAATGATCATGAAATGATAGTACTCAAATCACTGTTTGAAAAGAATTACAACTTAAATAAATGATTTATTGGTTATTTGTTTGCTGCTCAATCTTCTTTCTCTTGGCATAGCGTAGGCCACAGGCATTGCACAGGGTTTTAGCGCCTGTTGGGCCTTTGCGCCATTCAGGAGATTCGTTGGTGCCACACTCAGTACAGACTTTATCATCGTCAATACGTTTGTTTTTATTACCGCCATCCATTTTTTCTAACTTATCGCCATAGCGTTGCTTCAACTGCTCATTTTCGAGTTTTAATTCGATTAAAGAATCCATCATTGTACTAATTTTGGAAGGATACTCTCTGCTTATGTTGAGAACATATTGTTTGTTTTTAATTCTAATAGGTTTTCCTCGAACTTCTAATATGATATAATCAGCCTTTTTACGTCTAAACCGATGCATTATTGAAAATTCGATGTTTATCAATAGAGACTCCTGAAGGTTGTTTGAAAGACCTCTACCGTCATCAGGATGAACAAATTCACCTAAATAACGGCCTACCAGCTCGTTGGGTAAGAATCCTGTTACTTGGAAAGAGGAAGGGCTTGCGTAAGTAATTACACCACTAGGACTGACAACGTAAAGGAAGTCACTGACTTGCTCAACTAGTTGTTGAGCCCAGTCACCACTTTTTACAAATTGCATAAAGAACGTGCTCTTTGGATTGCTCTCTTCCTCTTCCATTGTTTTAAGTGGGGTTATGGCACTATTATTAGGCCTCCTCACTTACAACCCAGGTAGTCACAAACAATGATTTGTTTCACTAGAACCTATTGTTACTGCATTTGAGCTTGAAATGTATGGGTGTTTTTTAAGCAGATACACATACTCCATGAAAAGCTGACAGCTTGACTATTTTCTTGAATAAATCATTTATCGAGAATTTGTATATATTTGTGTATCATTTCAAGACTTTTCCAGATTTTTTTTACCTTAAACACTCGGTATTCTTCCTTTTCGCAAATGGTAAATCAATTCTAAATAATAATTAACAGGTACAGCATACAAAGACGTATGATCTGATATACTTACCCTCGTTCAATACGAGCAAGGTCGCAAGAAACATGGCTACAATGTCCCATTACGCATTCAAGGAACGCTTGAAGTTCAAGTGTAAACAAAGAGGAAAGACGATGGTTGAATGTAATGAATCATTTACTAGTCAGACATGTACAAGGTGTGGTACTCTAAAGAAAACC
>JADGIF010000153.1:0-16773 GCA_018985225.1 Amoeboradix gromovi
CCAAGTTGTCTACACTTGAGAAGTGTGGGGTTTGAAATCTTCATGATTTTCGAATTCTTCACATTTAACGTAGGCGAATACCAAGGGCATAAATGCATTAGAAACACTCGGGGTCTCCAAATGAAAATTTCAACATTTTTTGTCAAGCAGGATCCATGCTTAGTTGTATTTTACGGTGGTATGGTAAGATGTCCTATATGTCTAGACGACGTTTTGTTGGCACCAGTTATATTAAAATGCCGTCATGTTTGCTGTTTACCCTGTGCTCTAAGAATGGTATACTCACCATTTCTTACGATTCCTAGGATATCATTCAAAAAAATTGAAGATATATCAGTGTATACACTTAGGCCGGTTATTCAAGACCTGGTTGATTCTATAATTGATACCAGTTTACCTTTGAGAGTTAGCATGGACTCGAATAGTCTTGAAGTGCCGGCAAGCAATAAGTCATTCAATTGTCCTATATGTTCTGCCTTTGGTAAAGCTCAAGATCTGCTACCAGCAGAAATTCGTCATATGAAAGAGGACCATCGCCAAATTCATCATTCGAAAGGCACAAAATCTATTAAAATACATTCCGATTTGCCGTTTTACGAGTATTTGGTATCTTGTGGACCATTATATGGCACCAGATTTGCTGACTTTTGTGACAACGGTATAATCGATGCTTTGGATTTAAACAAAATTTATTCTTCCTATTCTGAGAACATAAAAAGCGCTTTTGATGGCGTAGTAAAAGATATTGCAGACCGCATTTATATAGAGATGGATAAAAGGCTGTCCATGAGTACACCTGAAGTAATAGATAATGTGGATAGTGAGTCAGAATCTTGGGCATCAGTTGCAAAAAAAGAATTGCTAGTCGATGTTACCGAGTTAGACATATCTATTGAAGGGATATTAAAGGATCTCATGTCTAATCAAGATAACATTCTGTACTCTTCCGTTATCGCCTGCGTGTTCTACTCATTTGCGATCAAGTTTTGCCAGCTGAGAATGAAATCTGCGGGCGATGAATTGGTTGATCGAATTAAAAACAATGATTTTGCCGTAGCAGACGATGAAGATTTGGAATTTGGATATTCTTGCATCGATTCAGTTATTGGACTAGACGATATGGCTTTGCTGATGAATATGTATAATTCCGCCCCACCAAAGGTGCTATCAGTTAAAGGTCATGTCTTAGTCTCGGAAAACAAAAGAATTTTGATTATGCATTCAGTGGAAGATCAACTGTTTGAAACTACATTTAAAGATGAAGTTGAATCTCCGAGAATGTTAAGACAATTAAGTGAACTAATTGAAGCGCAATTAAAAGTAAAGTGACTTCCTCGTAAATATTTTATTTTATATCTCCACGTTTTAGTTGCTGACCAAGGATAAAATGTCCGAGACTCCTAAAAGAAAAAATAAACCTCCTGAACTGAATGATGTAATGAAGACACCAGTTAAGAAGAAGAGGAGGGTTGAGGATGATAGCAGTGAAATTAAAAAAGATGTTTATGTTACACCTACTAAAGATAGAATGATACCCAGCAGATTAAACAAATCTATATATACCAGCGTGCTATTTCAAAGCAATAGGTTGAAAGCACCTCGCAATACAAATAGTAAGAAATTTATTCGCCAACCACCTCATTTGAACAAGGATGTAATAGTAGACAGATTAAGACATTCGAAGGTCCCCATTAAGCAATATCAGCTAGACGATATAATGGATGATTATTATCTTAATGTCCTGGACTGGTCTGCCAAAGGACTGATAGGAATAGGATTGACTAATAACTTGTATGTCCTGGATCCATCCAACGATCTCAACTACAAGTTCTATTCATGTGAAAACGATCACATAACTGGTATTAAATACAACCCATCTGGTGCGTTTATAGGTATAGGAACTCATTTAGGTAATCTAGCTTACAAGGACTTGAATTCTGGAGTTTCCACCAATTCTACTAATGTAGCAAATCTGTCTCAAAGAATTGGATGCATGGACTGGAAATCAGACAGCGTAGTAGCAGTTGGATGTAGAGATAAAAACGTGTATATTTATGATATTAACAGCAATAACAGGGCATTTAAATTGGATAAGCATAAGCAAGAAATTTGCGGAATAGCGTTCAACAGCACCGGAACCCACCTGGCAACTGGTGGAAATGACAATGTTTTTATGGTTTGGGATCTAAGGCATTCCACTCACCCAGTGTATACTAATGAACATAATGCTGCAGTTAAGGCTGTTTCGTGGTCACCAAACAAGGTATTACTTACTAATCCAGCCAAACATACTAGCTACAGGCGGTGGAACAGCCGATAAGTGTCTTAAAGTTTGGGATATAAATCAGCCCAAGTGTTTGGTTAACATTGATACATCCTCGCAAGTATGCAATATATTATGGTCAAAGAATTCAACAGAGATCTGTAGCACGCATGGATATTCCCAGAACATGATGCACGTCTGGAAATACTCCGATTCGAATTCTTCTGTTGATTTTGGCCTGTTTGAACAGTCTTCATTTACACTAGATCAACTATTCGCATTCCAAGCACATACAAGTAGAGTTCTGTATGCAGCTTTGGGACCGGACAATGAGACTGTTTGCACAGCGGCAGCGGATATGCATCTTAAATGCTGGAAAGTATTTCAGCAACAAAAATCTGTGAATCCTACTCGCTTGATGCGCTAGTAAATAGTTTTCCTGTTTCTTTTCGTTTGAAAGAGGGTATTTTTTACTCCCTCAAACATTACATGATTTGTCTGGTTTTGGATCAATCGATAGCAAACAGAAATGCTAACCAGTGCATTGTCCCAATTTTGAACAGTGTATTACAAGCAGGTAACGTAAGTATGAGTACTCCATGTCTTTTAATACCGTATCACAGTCAAAACACGAGCGTTTATTCAAAATCAACATTAGGTGATAGTATCCAAAAAATAGCGTCTCTGAAATATGATCATTTAAACCCTATGGTGAACTCGCTATTGGATGCAATGTATTTAGCATACACAAGTTTAAAACAATCTGATTCTAAGCATATCATCATTTTGTGCAGTACTTTGTATATAGATGGCTTCGCCAATCCTAATCCCTCAAAAAACATCTCCAATATGGCTTCAATGCTAGATACGCTGAAATCGGAGAACATTTCAGTTTCTGTATTATGTAAAAAGGGATTAAAACCCATTGAAGAGTTGTCTAAAAATGGTTGGAGAAGTAGCAATCCCAATTATTCTGTTATATTTGACAAATCTTTCGTTCCTGAGATTCCACATTTAACTACTTCTACAAATATTCCAGCTTCTGTTACTTTTGGCAATCAGCAGCAATCCCCTCCACAACATCAGGTACATCAACAAACGCAACAGCCTATACAGCAGCAAATACAGCAGCCTATGCAGCAATCAATTCCTAATGGCATGAATATGGTTCCTGTTGACTACTATCCTCCACCACCGACTGATGCTGCTTTGTGGTCTGGTCAGTTACAAATGAATGAAATAGTTGCTCCTGTTATTGCCACTCCGATATCTAAGCATGATGTTCCTCAATTGTATTTTTAACTAATTTAGCAACTGTCAAATCTGGCCACATACTCTGAGTATTTTTGGATTGTATACGGTTAACATCCATACTTTGCAAGGATATGTGCAATCTAATCATATTCCTATTGTTTCTTTTGAAGATCAGCAACCCACACCTCAATTTGACTCCATCAAACGTTCTTTGCAAGAGCAACGAAAAGTTGCTGTTATTAAGCAAGACCAGTATCACGGATTTTGTATATTTATGAACAATAACAGGTTACTGGGGTTGGTAATGATTAAATCTCAGTTCCCACCGGATATTCTGCAATGCTTGGGTTACACTTCGCCTGCTCAACAGCCGATGGGAATGCAAATGCCCATCAGCGTGTCCCCTCCTAGTGTAGCTACTCCTGCCAGTGTGCAGCATACGCCTAACCAGCAAGCGGCAATTTCCACAACACCTCAGCAATTACCTCAACAGCCAACACCCGGACAACAGCAGCCTCAACCAATACATCATCAGCAACAGATTCCACAGCAGCCGATGGGGAGTCCACACTTGTATGGACAACAGCCTCAACAAGCTCAGCAGCCGATGGGAAGCCCACAAATTAGAGGAGGGCCAATACCTCAACAGTTTCAACAGCAGTACAGGAATGTACCTGCACCTCAACAACAGCATCAGTATAGAAACATGCCAATCTATAATCCCTATATGCAACAGCCTCCACGTGGGATGCAATTTAGAACGCCTTATGGAATGATGCAGTATCCTATGATGATGCAACCACAAATGGGAATGCAACAGATACCACCACAGATGATGCAGCAACAGCAGCAAATATCGCAACCGCAAAGGCCACAGCAACCAAACATGTCTCCAGGAATGCCACAACAAATGCCTATGAATAACCAACAAATGCCACCTAATATGCAATATATGCCGCAGCAGTACTATCAACAAGGGATGCAGCCACAGTATAGAAGACCGCAGTAGACTAGCCTTATTTTAAAATAAATGCATTACAGTTTTATTCTTATTGTCCGGTTTATGTTCTTTACATTATTAATTTTAACTTTTGAAACAACAAAGGCAATGCAGTGGAAAGCATGGGAAGAAGTGTCTGATTTAGGAATACAGGCGTTGGCTGTATTCACTGTAGTAGCATTTACCGGGGTAGCTATGAGGAAGAAGAACAGTTATTATAAAAGGTATGCCACAATAGATGACTTACATCCTAAATATTTAAAAAAAACTCACTTGTTACGAGGATATGGATTAACAATAAGAGATGGTGACAATTTTAGGTTTTACCACACTACTGAAATACAGCAACTGTACTGGCTGCTAAGTGGAAAAAGGGACTTGAAATACGCAACATTTACAACAGAGGATATCAAAATAAGGAGAAAGGAAGGAACAATTGCGATAAGGCTAGCAGGAATCGACGCTCCTGAATCTGCACACTTTGGAATGACTGCCCAGCCTTTTTCAAAAGAGGCCACTGAGTATTTGAAAAAACTGCTACAGGTTGATAACGGCCTGAATACCAAATGTAGAAGATTAATGATAGAACCGCTTAAGAGAGATCAATATGGAAGATTAGTCAGCATGGTTTACTACCAGCCAATACCTTTCTTACCCTGGTATAGGAACATTTCAGAAGAGATGATAAAGCTAGGACTGGCAGTAGTCTATACAGCAGCTGGTGCAGAGTATGGGAAGCTTGAAGAAAGACTCTTAAGATTAGAAAAGAAAGCCCAGAAGAAAAAAAAGGGTATTTGGGGTCTTCAAAATTTTGTGAGTCCTGGAATGCACAAGGAACTGTTTAAGACAGGGAAGCAAGTTATTCGGCAATGAATAAATAATTTACTTCAAGAAATCGATGTAATCTTTGATTATTAAATGCAGGAATTTGGGCTTGCACTTTAATGCCTCACTAATGGATGTCATGCACAAACCAATTTGTTTGGCTTCTAAAATGCTATCTAATGGAGCCTCTTCGAACCCTATGTTTATGCTAGAGTCTTTGGAAGCTTTTAGATCAGATGCCTCCAGTTTTGACAACGATGAACAATCAACCTCTCTGATAGCTGACTCCAAATTTGATTTCTGAAGGAGTAGCGAATCTACGTGAGAGATCCAGCTAGAAACAGTTAAA
This sequence comes from Amoeboradix gromovi, assembly GCA_018985225.1. NCBI lineage: Eukaryota > Fungi > Sanchytriomycota > Sanchytriomycetes > Sanchytriales > Sanchytriaceae > Amoeboradix > Amoeboradix gromovi. Next base: position 5,692 of record JADGIF010000153.1, read on the forward strand.
CAGGAAGACTGAGGATCCATTCTAAGCGTCTGATCTAGAACATGCTCCAACTCTTTTTTAGTTTGACACTCAGCTGTGACTTTAGCCAAGTCAATTTTTTGTTTTTCAGTTTCTAAAATTAGTTCAGCTATTCTATCCTCTACCAATATTCTTGCCTTGACGTCATCCTCTGACTTTTTGTTAGATCTCTTCATTTTGAGTCTGTTTTCCTCAATAAATTTGGAAAACCTATCTTTGTGTTCGAAATATTTTTGCTTTTCCACAAAAAATGATACTTTGAGTTTTTCTTTCGAAACCAGCCATTTTGAATGGTTTGTTTGTGCCTCTATTAGCTTTCTTTGGAAATCTAACTGTTGTTCTTGAACATCAAACAAATAAGTGTCTTGAATTGATGCAATGTTGTTATTTAATAGAATTGGCTGCATAGGAAACTCGTAAGACCCATTAACATATGCCTTTATTGGTTCCAGTTGGATCTTGCCCCCCCTTTGGGTAATAAAGATATCTTTGCCATCTTCCATTTTATATGAAACTTATCTTCGCTGTTTGAAAGACGCAAACAGGAAACATTAAATTTAACCCTAGAGAAGTGAAATAAATTTGTCTTACAGGTGAAAGATTAAAAATTAACTTAATGAAATTCCGTGTGACACATGAATTCGCAACAAAAAGAGGACACTCACGTAATTATAGTCATCGGAATGGCAGCAGCAGGCAAGTCGGCTACTGTCAAAGCGTTAAAGCGCTTAAATCCCTACACCATAAATTTAGATCCTGCAGTTCTCGACACTCCATACACGTGTAATATCGACATTAGAGATACAATTGATTACATGAAGTTAATGGAGGACTATTCATTGGGACCCAACGGTGCCATAATGACCTCTTTAAATTTGCTTTGCACTAAATTTCATGACATTATTGCTCTCATTGATAAAAGAAATCCAAAATATGTTGTAGTTGACACTCCTGGTCAGATTGAGGCATTTACATGGTCAGCTAGTGGTCAAATTATTATGGAAACATTGGCTTCTAAGTTTCCTGTATCAATAGTGTATGTCGTGGACAGTGTTAAATGTGATAATCCCGTTTCTTTCATGTCAAATTTAGTTTATGCATGTTCTATCATGTACAAATCTCAGCTGCCTTTTGTTTTGTTTTTTAATAAATCCGACCAAACAGATACTTCAAGGCTAATAAGTTGGATGCGGGATTATGACAATTTTATGGAACACTTAATGAAATATGAAAACGACGGTAACTATGCTACAGATTTAGCAAGAAGCATGGCACTAATGCTTGAAGATTTTTATAAGGTGCTAAACGTTGCCTGCGGAAGTGCTTTGAATAATGACCTTGATAATTTGCTGGATAAGTTGGAGGAATCTAAAAATTCATTTGAAGAATACAGAAAGATGAGAATACAGGCTGATAAGCATAGAAAAGAAAGAAAGACACATGAATTAAGTGTTAAATTAGAAGGATTGGATCTGAAATAAATTTTATATTTTTAATTTCCATTTTATATTTCTAGTTCCAAAATTAGTGTGATAGATCACGATTCCTAAGTGTTTGCAGCTTGGTTAAATACTATTTCAATATGATTCACATTTATGAAATTGAAACTCCATGGATTTGTATGTCTCCAGTCTCCTCGTTAAAAGTCCAGATTTCCGAGAAAATCGAGAATTTCCACAGAGAAACTAGCAATGCTAGATGCTCTGTTACAGCGATTGCTCACGCTTTCACTACCTTGAGGCGGGATTGAATAAGGATGCAGATACTTGATGTATATGTTCCTTGCTGCCATATGGTCTCTATCTATTTCCAAATGACACTGTACAGGTGTAAGTTTCTAAATTGGCTTTCTTTAGAGTACCGCACCTTGTATATGTCTGACTAGTAAATGATTCATTACATTCGACCATCGTCTTTCCTCTTTGCTTACACTTGAACTTCAAGCGTTCTTTGAATGCGTAATGGGACATTGTAGCCAAGTTTCTTGCGACCTTGCTCGACAAACTACTTATCATCTGGCTCGTATTGAACGATGGCAAGTAAATAAGATCGTACGTCTTTGTCAGGTAATCACATATCTTCATATGACAATCCTCTCTAAGATTCTTTACACGCTGTATCAGTCTATACATGACCTTTTTATACTTGCGCTTCTTTTTTGATCGTGTTATTTTTGATTGTACTTTGTCGATTGCGTATAAATACTTTTTGATATGATGGAATTCATGTGAGCAAAACTCCTAGATATTTTCACTGTCGTATCCCGTCAAAAACTTTCGTACACCTGGATCTAATGCAATCACTTTTTCAATTATCTTTGGTTCTTCACATTTAAACAAGTCTGTAAGAGCATACAAGTTCACATTGTGGTTCTCAATGAAGGCGACAAAGATAAGGGAGAAGAGCTCAAAGACGACCTCTTCGCGGTCTGCACTTGCTTCATTGCGCAAGCACATGGAAGAAAAAGTCCTGGAAAAAGATGCGAATGCCAAGGAAGAAATTCTGATGGAGAAAAAGCTCAAGAGAGTTAAGCGCGAAGAGGCAGATCGAAAAGGGATCTTGAAGATACGTGGTCCTGAATTTTTTAGGCCAGCTCTGGAAGGTGAGAACGCTACTGGTATCACACTCCAGAAGTTAAGAAACCTTTCAAGATGCAAGACGCTATATGCCTTGAGGATAAGCCATGGGTGTTAATACACCGGAAATGATATGCGACGAAGCCCTGACTGAGTTGGTAGTCAAGCACAAGGAACAACTCTTCAAAAGTAGGAAGGCTACATACCGCCAGGAAGAATATTCCAGAGGTAGCCGGTACTATCATTATTTCAAAGACAAGGTTGGGAAAGTCTTACCTCCATAGATGTTCAAGGGTGCGGAAACAAACCATCCAAGAAGATCAAGGCTATTGCTCTAAATCCAGGTGTCCGGAAGTCTCTTGCACGATATAATGGGGAAGGTGATCGAGATCGATGATAGAGACCTGAATGTCATAACAAAGGTGCTTGTTAAGACACTTGCCGCCTCTGGCCTTGGATACCTTGGGGACTCATGCAGTTGTTAGTTTAGCACTAACGATAATGAGAAAGAGAAATTGTGCATTATGTACAATTTCGGTGATTTTCTTGAGGAGATGATAGAGAAAACTGTATATCGCCAAAGCAAGATGATAAAATATGAGCCGTTTCCCTCAATTCTAGAAGCTACTTTTTACAGTGTGTGTCCCAAGTTTAAAGTATTAACATTTACTTTTCAATCACTCTTTTAATATCCTCATATCCTATCAGGACCACATCTTGTATTTTTTCATTCAACAAATAGGTATTTCTTGCCAATTCTAAACTATCATCAGTCACCTTTTGGGTCGTGATGAAATAAAATTTACCCAATGTGTAGTCTGTGTATTTTTTTTTGATTTTCTGCCAATTTCGAGCAGCCTTGGTTAAAATATCCTTCATATTTCTTGCTTGCTTATTTGTCATCGCCGCAATGTTATCATCATCAATTTTGTGCTCTAAAGGTATCTTTCCATTATATCCATCAGTCCATCTTTTTTTTTTATCACCACATTTTATTTGAATAATGTGAATTTTCCTTTCGTTGACAACAAATCCATCCATGTCGTTATCTTCGGCACCCGTAATTTGGTAAACGCCATCAACTAGTTCTGTACCTTCTTGTTCACGATACTCGCCTATTTGTAAATCGTCAGAGTGCTTTAAGATTACAGATTCCATATAGTGACCCAGTGAAGTAAATTTCTTTTCAGTCAACAAATTAAAGACCAAGAAATCCAAATAATCACTTTTCAATTTAAAATAATTCACTATATACGTGATTGTAAATGGCAACAGCAATTGTAATTCCTGTATACCGGAAGAATGAAAAAAGTACGACTCTTGATATTCAGAAATGCATGCGTAAAACTCGCCTGGGAGAGACTGGCTAGTAAACAATTCTGCCCATTTTAGAGTTATAATCGATAACGGATTGCTATCGTCATATTTCAGATAAAACATGGTTAAAATTGAAGCCAAGGTATCATTTTTATTGATATAAGTCCCAAAGTCTTTTTCGGAAATACACTCATCATTAACCGAATTCATGTATCTGGGAATGCCACCTGTTTTCCAAAGAATATCAGCAGCAGCACCTAAAGCGACTCCGCAATAATTTGCTATTTGGTTTGCCTCTCTCAATGGATAAACGTATTTCCTTGTATATACTGTGTTGTTCAAATTGGCGTAATCAGGTTTATCACTAAATGCATATTTGTCCAGTTTGTATGAGCTACTGGATATGAACCCCAGCACGGTTGTAGATTTGCCAATGACATACAACTGGTAGATGATTTCTTGGCTAGATGTTTTGTCGTTTAACTCATAAACATGATGAATTTCATCTGCAAAGAAAAACAGTCTGAAGCCTTGAGCTCTAAGAGCTGCAAACCAGTCAAGTTTCTGATCATAGTCATCGTGTTTTAAATTGCAGCCTTTTTTCTCAAGCCAATTCTGTATTTTATCAAACGGTGAAGTTAATTTTGACAATGGCTGAGACATATCCGAGTAGAAACTCTGTGCATTTAATTTCTTTTCCTCAAAATATATGTTGAGCAGTGAATTCATATTTCTCATCAACCATGTCTTGCCTGTACCTCTAGCACCAACAATAGCATAGTTTGGTTTTTGATTTTCCTGATTTAAATTTAGCATTTTTTGAACACCATCAGAGATATCTTTAACTAGGGCTCTCACATCTTTTGTAGAGAAAAGAGGCTTTGAGCCCAGTGTTTCCCATTTAGAAACTATATGATCATTGACAGCTGAAATATGCAAATTAGATAAATCTTCTTCCATTTTACGTGTTTGATAAAAAGTTTCAAAATACAGAGCAAATTGGATTCACAGAGCTGTCGAGAATTTGGAATTAAAGAGCACCGATATTTGTACAATTATCAGATACATCACCAACGACGAGGATGATATTGAATCCTCGTAACGGGGAGCTTTCGTTAAATATCGGAGGCCGCCATCAGACAAGAGTTGGTGCAGCTTTGAATGAAAATATCTTGGCTATTGTCTGTCCAAAAGATGGCTTATTCAATTAGGCTTTAATGTAAGGATGTCCATAGACAAGTCATTTAATTTGAAGGCAATGCTCTTTCGCCTGATAAAGAAGAGCGATTAAATATTTTTAGCTTATCAACTACCATAAAAACATGAAATTCTTCTCGGATGTATAATAACACACGACTCGGGTCTCTTTTCTTTCTTTCAAACAACGTTGTTGGGACAAGTGCATTAGATACAAATAAATAATCAGTCCAATTCAAATCATCTTCAATAAGTGTATGCCGTTCTATAAGCAAATCGTTTACTTTGTCTCTTACAAAATACAGCGCCAGGATATTCAATCTGAAATACAGAAAAGTGATACTGTGCAATACTTGAAATATCATAAAATATAAGATCATGTTTGTTTAGAACCTCTGTGATATCAGTTGATGCTACTCAACGCAGTATTGGTGTTAAATTACTACCACTTTTTGATCGGAAGATAGCAAATTCTTCAAATCCAATCATAAGGGACATACAAACTAGTGTTTTAGAAGTGCCACAATTTTTGCTGTTTAAAACGTTATTGTAGAAGATTGCACAATAAATTGTGGCAAAACACGAGATAATAACAGAAAGATGCATAGCACATTGTAACATTAATAGATGTTTAAATGCATTTATCTTCTTTCTACATCGATACGAGTGTAATATTGTAGAGCATAGATTCGGGTACATTAAGTGGTGTTTTAATAACTGACGAGGCTACTTTTAATTTAGAAAAACTCAAGGACTTTATGATGGAGAGCCAATTGCGTTTACTGAAGAAAGATACAATGAGTCACTAGAAGATGAATTTACTAATTGCGGTTCTTTTAGATCCAAGCAGTAGTAATCCAAAATCAATTGATCAACTGCTGCTCTGCGACAGAGATTCTCACTAAACCATGTTCCATCGAGTCGTATCCTAATACGATGGCATCACCTTATTTAAAGTAATATCAACATTTTGGTACAAGCATATCATATCCACATGTTTAAGTGTTCTGAACCAATTTTTGACAGCAGAGTACTATATTACTGAGAACTAGTCATATAGCGCCAGTGAAACAATTGGTTGTTTTTGGAACAGATATAAAGTAACGAAACTGTATAGAATTCATGGAATTCTAACAGATATCAGACCCAGATTCAGCGAAAAATTAAAGTCGGCAGAACAAGAAGATTCTTTTGAATGATACAAAGAGAAGAGCACATTTTGTTCAGTTTAAATTAAATCAATTTATTGAGTACACCATACTTGAGTCAAATTGGCCTTAGGGTAAGATTAATCTGGTTAAATTCGTTGAGCTGAATCCTTCTTGGATTATATTAATCTGAACTTACATGTCCAGTAAGTTCACCATATCAGACATTAACCTCTCCTGAGCATTCTTGTACTATCAATTGTTTAGTGTTATATGGATGACCTGATAAAACTTGCTTATCGTTGGTTGGGCACCTATTTTTATGGGCTTGTATATCCAAGTGCTCAATATAGCCTTTTTCTTTTTGTGCCCCTCCAGTCTACTTTTCACACAAGCATGTCCCAAATGTCTATCGTAAATAGATATAAATTGAGAAAGAGAGAATCTAGCACCGAAGATGAAAACGGCTCAGGTTCTGATGATAATTTTATTGTAGAGTCACACAGCAACTCTACTGAGAAACTAGGAAGCAATGAATTTTATGTTGAACAAATCCTGGACAGTAAATACGATGCTAGAAAGAAGAGATTCCAATACTATATAAAATGGGAAGGCTTCTCTGATTCCGAAAACACCTGGGAAGATGAAAGAAACGTGAGTAAAGAAGTAATTTCTTCTTATTTTCAACAGATTAAAAAAGACGCATACTCTCAAGTACAAGAAGCTCAAAAAGATAGTAACCGAAATAGGTTGCAATACAAAAAGTCGCTACTTATCTTGGAAAGAATTCATAACTTCATTAAGAGGTGCAATTGTCACACTTCCAATGATTATATCCTAGATGTAGTCAAACAGATATTGTGCGGATTAGATCAAGATACATATGAATGTTTTGAACCAACAGGATACACTGTATTAAGTATAAATAGATTTAAAGACATTCTCAGTGATATGAACTGCAAAGTTGCTGTTCGTTTATCAAAAAATAATGAGGTTTCCGAACAAGTTTGGGATTGGACTAAAGCTTTGGAGATATGCCCCAAAGAATTGTCGCTATACTTTCTCGAAAAGCTCGGTATTCGACATAATCCAAAAGACCCGAATATTGATGAAATTTCCATAGAAGCAGCTGTAAATCCACTGCCGCAGCTACTTGATGTGAATCATAGTTCTGATAAACGTTATACTACAGAGACAATACATAACTTTCATATGAACGATTTTCATTTTAATTCAAAAACAACTGACTCATTAGCTGTGAATACCGTTGATTCAAGTAGCCAGTCTAATCTATCTAATCTGGATGGCATTATCGATATCCAACATTCTATTCAGATGGAGCAACACATTCTCCGAAATATGCCTAAATACACGGCAGAGGCTTCTGATAAAAATAGCAGATCTCGCAGTGTAGGGAGTCATAGGCATCTATCTAGCTTTCCCACTCTCAGTACATTAGAAAGACCGGTGACAAGATCTAGAAGCGCGTCTAAGCATTCCGCACCTTCAAATAATCAATTTGAAAAACAAACGACAATTGAACCCGATAAAGCGTTTCTACTGCCTAGTTACGCTACTGTTAATTGCCAAAGCTGTGATTCGAGCGATGAATCAAACACTAGCACAAATGAGGACCTTGAAAGAGTCACCAATTGCAGATTTAATGGGCTACACAAAATACGAAGAGATGTACCCGCGATATCTCCAATAACTCCGCTCCCTTCTAGACACTCATCAGTTGATCAACCACTTGAAATTTGCAGACAATCTGCAAGTACTACTCTGCTCGAACCTGGAGAGATGAAAACCTCTCCAATAGAATCGCTCAATAAAATTACTCCATTCAAATCTGAACATATCCTAGACAATTCATTAAATGGCAGTTCTAGCAGGTCAATGAATATAAACCTTAGACATATACCATCTAAAATAAAGGACAAGCGTTCTCTTACCGCTACTATCAAATCCGGTAGTAGCCCAGTTAAATCTTCAATTATCCCATCGCTAAGGAAATCTTTGGTTGAACACTCACTATTGAAGCACCCCGAAGATGGTGTCAAATTACTCAAGACACCTAAGAGAAATAATAAATCAATAGGTTCCATTAGAAATCATAGGGTGACTAACATCAATGACACTGCGGACAATAACGTGTCTAAATATGAAGATTTGTAAACTAATAAGCCCACGCATATCACTGAAATCTACTAATTTGGCAAGAAATGAAAAAATGCAATCCTGACTATAATTAGGCTCGGATAAAAGAATCTCAACTGTTTAAGTAAAGAGTAAATAGACTTTTAATATTTGAGTAATTTATTGTGACTATAAGAATTCTGTCATTCCAACAGAATTTTTCCATAATTTTCTGATTACATTGACGCGGTGGATTCGTTCTTTTCATGTGTTGGGGATGTCTCCAAATCATCTCAGTCCGAGTTTGTCAAATCTCAAGACATCATCTAGTGATGTAAAAGCACTCTTCCAACTATCATTTGGAAGCTAATGGGAGACCATACAGCACCAGGGACCATACATTTAGAGTGTGTGCATCCTTGCTGCATCCAGACCCATAGTAGCAAAGTGTGAGGAGTCACTGTAGCGGCTCGACTAGTGCTTTCAATTTCTCTGTAAAGATCTCTGGTTTATCGTAATCGAACAGTTCTAATGAGGGGAATATCCTATTTGTGCTAACCTTCAAACATCTTCAAAAAGAGGGTGTTGTCATAGGAGTTCATGTTTTTAGAAGCAGTATATGTTGCGACATTTTCGATACTAATAGCACTAGGAATATTTGCCTTATACCAGTCCAGGCATTACCAAAATAAAACAAAATCTGATTACACGAGCCCCAAAAAACATTCTACAATAAAAGTTATGTGGTCCATGTATTCCGCCAGTGTAGGGTCATGGGTGAGTGTGGCACCTAGCCAATATGCTAGCTTTGCAGGAATTTTGGGGCTGGTAATGTATGCTTTTAGTTCAGCAATTCCGATAAGTATCGTCTCAGTAATGAGTGGTAAAATGAGCGAAAGTAGTTCTATGAATGAGTACATAGGTAAGAGATTTGGTAAGCATTCTCAAGTTTTTGTTATTATAGTATCAATTCTGAACATGGGCATTGCCTTGGTCGCAGAGTACACAACAATCGGGTCAATATTTCAAAATGTAGTGCAAAGTTCACCCGTGCCATCCATGATACTGATTGGGTTAGTTACTATGTCATACACTAGTATTGGAGGTGTAGCTGTATCTGTTGTTACTGATCAGGTCCTGGCAGTTTTGACAATGATACTACTCCTTACGACGCTAGTTTATATATTAGTTAATTTTAGGCCTATTTTACCACCTTTACCCGCAAGCATGGGAATTAATGAGGCAGGGTTATCGTCAATATTGACAATGCCAGTTTCAATGATATCTTCAACTATATTTAGTGAATCTATGTGGCAGAGAGTTGAAGCTTCAGAGAACAGAAGGTCACTTTATATATCTGCCTTTTTTGCCTCCATAATAGTTTTTATTGTTTTGATGTTTTACGGTTTGGTGGGATTCTTTGTAACTTGGGCCGAGTTGTCTGCAGATCCCAATACCTTGTTTTTTCACATATTCAGTGACACAGAGAGCTGGATAGCTGTCGTTTCGATTGTTATATCATCCATGATGAGTCAATCTGCTATTGATTCCTTGCAAAATGCACTTGTTGCATCAGTTTGCAGCAATATAATCCCTTGCACAATATCTTTCGCTAGATTTGCTGTGTTTTTAATCAACGTACCGGCTATTTTGATTAGCTTACAGATGTACCCAATAATGAATTTGTACTTGATGGTTAACTTGATTACGGCAAGTTGTGTGGCACCCTTACTACTAGGTCTCTTAGACATACAATATTATAGGGGATGGGCATTTATTGCCTCTTGCTTAATGGGAATGTTGGGTGTCTCATTAGTTGGTATCATAGAAACGGGATCATTAACTCATGGAATGCAACTGTCATGGATTGGAAATGAGTTTAACTACAAATATTTTGTAGCAGCATTAACTGTCTCTGCGGGTTGCGTTTTTCTATTTTCTACGATTTTAGGTGCTTTACAGCGCAAAACTTTCAGCATACCAGCCACACTTGAAAAGCTTTAACAGCCAAATTCTTATTTGTTTAAAACGAAGCAGAATTAATAAATTCTAATGTAATTGACAAACTGGTCTCATTATCTGGATATTTCTGAACGCAGTACTGCTCTTAATATACTAAACCTGCACACAATTTTAAATCGTCTGAACAGTGTTGGAGTGCAACTATTGCCTTCCAAGGCTCAAAAACTCTGTTTATGGGATGTTACCAACTTGTACACTTTGTCATGACCGAAGTAGTTTACATGAGCCGCAGCAGATATCCAACTTTTGGATTTATTTTATCAATACGAGTTCTAAAAGATGTACAATGGATATCATGGAAGTAGATATTGTCAAACACATACTTTTGCAGAAAAGCAGAGAATCATTGAAACAAGAATCACCTGGATTCAGGCGTGAACAAATTTCCTGTGGGATATAAAAATGTGATCCTCTTCGAGTTTTGCTTGCATGAGTTTAATTAAATAAGATATAATCCAAAAGAGAAATCTTTTTGGATAGGAAAAAAGGATATCTATAAAGTTATGAATCATATGAAAGATCGAACAGAGGATTAACATATGGGACATCAAATATAAAAACTGGACCAACATTCTGTAACAACTTGGAACATTATTTCAGCTTTATTAATTTTATGGATTTAAGAGGCGAGTGGACATGCAGCTAGTTGCGGAGTTGACGAGTATAAA
>JADGIF010000154.1:0-16689 GCA_018985225.1 Amoeboradix gromovi
GAACGTCTGGAAAAGTTATGCAGTTATATAAAAATTCTCGATAAATAATTCATTTTACAAAATTCAGTAGCTGTCACTAGGAGCTACAAACAATATCTTCCAAAACATCTGTGTAATGGTTTTCAATGCAAGGAAATTCGTTACTGTGTCATTTAAAAGACATTCAAGAGCCGTTTGATATTTAGCTATCTTTCTCAAAAGAGATCGTCTTATTTATGAGATTCTCATCTTAATAACAAAGGGAATATTGAGCGACCGTTAGTTACCTTGCCTTGATACATCTTTAGCGCCAAAATTATTAGAGACGTTTGATGCTGTTGCCTCAATTTCAAGGTAAAAAGTATCGAGCCCACTTGGAACAAACATTATCAAGAAGCATCTCAAAGATAATGGATGCTTGCCCATAAACTATCTGTTTCGCATTAAGACGTTGAACCGGTGATTGTTAAAGTGTGACTGTCTTGGTTTGAACTCAACAAGCAATTAAAGTCGGAAGAGTTCAGATGATATTAATGCAATCTAACTCACTCTACCTCGCAAACATAACAAGGTATACGAATTTATCATCATCAAATATCACCTAGTGTATTAGCCAACATTCACAACAAGTCTAATGCCGGGAACTTATCGAGTGCAGCAGCCATAAAATGGCCACAGTTCCCAAATCTCATTCAAAGGGTAGCAAAATAAACCCAGATATTTGCACAAAGGTCTCTTAGGATATAGAATTGATACTGCTTGCACACGAGTACGTTCCTAAGGAGCTGTGTTATTGATTAACTTTTCTACAAACACTGAAACGATAGTTTAGCTGAGTTTGTATTAGCAGGGACAGTACATCGCACCGTCGAAGATGAATATTATGAGGAAAGTGACCTGCTGTACCCATATCTAAATTTTATCTGGCTGTTTCCATGACGCTTTGGTAGCATATCTATCTAATTCCAAAGGGTTATAGAGACAATGTACCAATTTTATGTCATTGAGGGTCCGCCTATAAAAGCTAAAAGACCTGATTGGGATAAAGGAGATGGGCATTCCATTGCCGAATCTGAGGATATAGAATAGGGATGTCTCTGCGATAATATTCAGTGTAGTTTCTAAAGTGAGTGTACTAAATGCTACACCAAATCCTATTCTCAGATATTAATGATCCTGATGTACAATATTTATGTCTGGTGTGAAACCTGAAAGCATATAAATTGGGATGCTACAGATAAAATAAAACAGATGTTATTTACAACTTTAATCAGTGCATCAAACTGCGACTACGGCGTTGAATTGACAGCAGACTCTAGATTGCTAAGATACTTAAAATCGAAAGCGCTGAGCAAATTCGTTGTAACAATTAGACAAGAAGGGAACAAGTATAAGGAAGTGGAAGGTAATACCATTATGGATGTTTCTCCGGGACAGTCTATCTTCTTTACCCAAACTGTTGCTGCTGACAGAACTAAAATTATCAATCAGTGCAGGGAATTTGAATCTTTTGAGTGGATAGTAAACGGAAAGTCATGTGGTAAAAAGGATTCTATCAAAGGAAAAGATGGAAAACTAACAGCTACATGGGACAAATGTGACAAGATCGAAGTACCGGCGGATTTTGAAAAGGAAAAATCAACTAAAACTGCTCCGAAAGAAGTAGCAATTGAAGACGTGCCAGGTGATGCAGATATGGCCATTAAAGCTGAAGAAGATGAAGATATGGCCATTAAAGCTGAAGAAGATGAAGATATGGCCATTAAAGCTGAAGAAGATGAAACTATTGAAGAAGGTGATGGGGAAGTTCTCACAGACAAGCACACTAAGTCAAGCAACCTTAAAACAGAATCATCAGCTGACGAGGACCCTACGGTAGCAGATGCCGATAAAGAAGAGGGAAACAAAGACCCAAATGATAATACCACAATGAGGCGAGTTCTAACGGCAAACTCACTAGCTAATGACAATTCATTAACTGGAGAAGATGAAATGAACTTCAAAGACCCAGAAAACTTTGGCAGTAGCGACCCACACTCTTATTCTACTAAAAAAAGAGTTTATAGTGATGAAGAAGATAGCACTATTCCACCTCCTCCAGCTATTGGAGATTCTTCACCAATGATTGCACCACCAATTGGAGATTCTTCACCAATGATTGCACCACCAATTGGAGGTTCTTCACCAATGATTTCACCGCCAATTGGAGATTCCTACCCTAATGGCGATGTGAATTCGGCAGAGTATCGTCCATTTTCTTCTGATTATGGAAGAAACTACGGTGCCCAAGAATACCATGCATATGCATCTCCATTAAGAAGTGTCGATTATGGATACAAATATTAATAAAATTTTTATTTATTATTCATTCTTTTGTAATTGAATTTCCAAATCCTTCCATAATTTACCTTTATTTGCATTATCAAATATGGAATCTAGAACGCCATTACCTGTTGATTCCAGCAAGAATGCACCTCCGATTATCGTGGCTACAAATATTGAATTTTGTTTGAAGAGTCTTTGAAGCATATGGGGCTAAATTCTGCACTACGTAAATCAAGAATAAACAAGTACTTTATGTGTAAATAGATGGCGTAATCATAGCGCTTGTGGCCAAATGGCTAAGGCACCGGACTTCTAATCCGGGGATTCTGGGTTCGAGTCCCAGCAAGCGTGATAAATCTGTTTTTAATCAATTTAATAACCTAAAACTATTTATTAACTAGATGTACTTGACATGATTGCACATTCAGCTGCTCACGATATACTTTTTGAAACTCCATAATTTGATTTGGTAATCCGCTGAAATATATGTTTTTGATTTGGTAATTCTGAACTGTAGCATTTAGCATTGAAAATTGTGTATTTTCCAAATTGTGAAGGTGTATGCTCTGTAGTTTTAACGACTTGATAAATGGAAAAGGCAAATAAATGCTACCAAAACAGTTTAGATTTTTAAATCTCTCAAAATCAGCAAGTTCCAATGAGTTAATTCCAGGAACAATTACCAATTTTTCGATGTTATCAGAATTAAGAGCATCAAATATCATCCTAGTTTGTTCATTACGAGCCCCAATAATCTTGCAACTTACGTCTTCAAGTAAATGTGCTAATAACAATGACTTTGCTACAGATCGAGAATCTACTGGAGAGAAAGTAATGTCTAGCTTGACTAATAGCTTCAAATGACCTTTTAGACTGTTCAAGACATTCACGTTGTCAGTATGTAAAATTTTAGCGGAGCCCGTAATTTGTTGAGTTTTGAACAGTTCATCTAAATCGGGGCAATCCTGCCAGGTTAATGATTCCTTGGAAAATCTAAGTGTCTCTGGTTCTTTTATACTCAATACCTGCACGTTTGCAATTTCGAATGTTGTCAAATGCACCGATTCCAACAAAACCTTAAAATTTGGATATTCAATAGAGACGCTGTACAGTCCAAGATGAGTTAAGTGTTTAAACCTGTTAATAATATTCATTTCCAAAATGTCATTCATCTCTCCACTGTTCTTTCCAAATAGTAAAATCTCTTTTACTTCTAAGGATACGCTTTCAATGTATTTGCTTGGCCCGCAGTATAACTGCAACTTAGATTTGCAAATTAACTCTAGAATTTGCTTCTGCAACGAATCAATCAAATTTAATGGGCTTAAAGTTACTACCAAAAATTTCAATTGTTTGGTGTCAATTGGCAATTTTATATCTGTCGTATGCACAATGTACAATTGGCTTGGACTCGCTTGCTTCTTAACTTCAGATGAAAAGAGTGAAATGAATCCATTTAAATCTAGTTCAAATAGACTTGCCATTTAAAGCCAACAAAGGGAAGCCTAAACGTGAAACATTTTATAGGTACTAATTTTATTAGAATTGCCTAATAGCCCTGGAAGTTTAAGGAAGTGATAGGCCATTAAGTCTCTAAATTACTGTGCCCATTGAAAAATAGTTCTCGAAAAATTATCTTGGTAACTAGTGGTAGAATATAATGCACAATGCAGATGGTCAATACACTTTTATGTAATCAACTGGTAAACTTTTCGCCTGCAAGTATCTCGCTGGCAATGATTTTATCACCAGCTCTTGGAAACTCAGTCAAGCCGCTCATACTAAAATCCATCAAGGGTGAATATCGTAATAAAACTTGCGCTACAGGTCACCCATTAAAATGCAAAAAATGGGGTCACAGATCAAAGAGATATTCCCATGTATTCTGATACCAACCTTTAGCAAAACACTCTAAAACGGTATTACCACCAATGTTTTCCACTTTCAACTGTGGGACTCTTCAAGGGTTTCACATGACCTAGGCGCCCAAATTAAAAACATGGTTTTATGGAGGAAACATGGATTCCGTTGACTTTAATCCGTACTACGATGCTATCCACAAACCCTACTTTGCCTTAGAGAATTTTCTCATGCAATTGATTCCATTCCGTCTAAATATCTCATTTATGGGGAGAAGCAACCATTCAAAGCATTTCCCATTTATGCAAATAGAGGTAGTATTGTTTTTCACTGCAATATATTTAGTTGTTTGTTTAATAGGAAAGTATAGAACCAGTAGGTATGATCATCCTTTTTTCAAATTCCTGGTTAATGTTTATAACGCCTGTTTAGTTGCTTTGAGTGCGTTCATGGTGGTGACGGTTCTTATAGAGTCTTCTAGACTAGGATATACGTGGTTCAACAACCCAGTTGATGAATCCCCAAAAACGCTGCCATTAGCAAAGGCACTGAGTATTTTTTATTTGAGCAAATTTCCAGAGTTACTGGACACTGTAATCATGGCAATTAAAGGTAACACTCGTCAAATATCATTTCTTCATATTTATCATCACACTAGTATCATCTTCTTTTGGTACTGCATTATTTATGCTACACCCTACAGTGAGTGTTATTTTGCGGCATTCCAAAACTCATTTATTCATACATTGATGTATTCCTATTACTTGCTAACAAGTATGAGAGCTGGTTTGTTTTTGACTAGACGCTTGAAGAAGTATATGACTCAATTGCAAATGGGTCAATTTGTCTTGAACTGTATTCAAACGTTTGTAAATGTTTACATGTATTATAACGGCAAGTCAAATGGATATCCACTGGTACAGAATTTCTTATTGTTTGGGTACATGGTGTCATTATTAATTCTCTTTGGAAACTTCTACTTTAGGGATCGAAAAAGAGAAGCCACTGATGAAGGGGTTCATTTGAAGAAGAAGCAGCAGTAATTGATCAATGTTAATAAATCAAATTACAAAAAACAAATGTTCTCTGATATTTGAAAGTAAGATATTTATTCCTTGTCTACTGTAGCAACAGATGGATTAGTAACATATAAGCCATATTGAGCACACTTGTCAACAATTAATCTTTTTTTTCTTTGAGAAACTTTCGCTTTGATTTCGATTGCGTAAGTTAAAGGATCCATCAAATATTTCTGTACATCTGCTTCATTTTCAACCCAAACCTTGTATAGCCCATTTGGTAATAAATGCTTGTTGTGAGTACCATAACCGATAGATGGCATAGGGATACAACCTTTAAATCTTCTTCGTACACAACTGTCAATACCATTTGGCTTTCTCCAGCTGGTTTTCACACGGTCATATCTATCGGAATGATGTCTTTTAAACTGCTTTGATCTTTTCTGTTTAGACTGCTTGAGCAATGCTTTGGCCATCTCTTAAGAAAGAGGAGATTTATGAAATACTTCAAAAATACACGTGGAAAGTTATGAAACAAAATACCTATTTTAATACGCTTATATGAGACAAAAGTTGAGACCGAGTCCCAACTTCAAATGACTCCGTCAAGCCTTTCTCGTTATAATAGCCGTTTAAACTCTTTGCTAGCAATTCGGTTTTTCATGCGCAATCAAACAACTAGGCAGAGCATCCCTACTAGATTGCACTATTATTATTCCGATCAAAGACTTTGGTTGCGTTGGCCATTATGACATAAAACTCTTTTCTCCAATTTTCACATGTCAGAAACAAGACAGTACCTGGAAATTTTGGAAAACAGCTTCTATTTTGGTACTGCTGCGTGCCTGCTAACAGGAGTCTTGGAGTTGTCTTTTCAGTAAGTAAGACCCATTCTGATAAATGTCATCATTTCCAAGCAAAAGGAACACCTAGAAACCCGATATCTCCATGTCATCAGATACGAAAATTTATCAGGAATAAGAAGGGATATATTGTGAACAAGACGGTATTACAAACATCAAGACAGAGTATGAAAATGTATCGGTTGATATATTGCAACATATGCTCAAGTGCTAATCAGCCAAGCTGTTTTGAAAGAGATATTACTAGTGCATATTCGTATTGAGAGAAGACTTATGGCATATTATGGTACTGACGCATCCTTCCAGAGGTTCTCCTGCTTAAAGCGGGGGGCATTTTCTGAAATTGGGTCCTAGATGACTTGTCTATTCAGTAAGTGGTTACCTTTCTCTTCAAATGGTTAAGGCAAATATAGGACCATATACTCGCTATTTATGGTTCACTCAGGATGATCATATCAGGCTTAAAAAATAAAATAATTTGTTAAACGCCATTTTCTATAACTCTTATTCAAAAACATTCTAATAAACTCTTATTCTTATTTATTGTGAATCTTGTTCCAATTCAAGATAGAACCTTTTCTGTTTTCTTAAGGTTTGTCCTATGAAATTGTGTTAAGTAGAAAGAGCGACCCGAAATCAATTTGGCAATTTAGATGAACTTACTCGTGACTTTTTGATACCGATGCATTACGACGTTTAGCATACCGTTTGATACAGAATGTTAGTCCTACTTTCTCTATTTTTAAGTGCTACTAGCAAGAGTTCAAGAAGCTTAGCTAGTAAACAGTCTACCCTGTCTGATATTTCCAATGAATGTCTATCCGCTCTGAATCTTTTTACAAAGTGCCAAACTACCTCAACCTTGGACTATAAAAGAACTCACCCGAACGCTTCAATTAGCATCATAAACAGTACCCCTATCTACTGTCCGATTTGCAACGATCAGTATGCTGCAGTTGGGCAGATCTGCGATACTGAGATCTCAAATGGAAATCCAACTATTTTTATGCAGTATTTCACTTGCTACTCTATCAATGACAAGTATTGCATGAACGAGTTTGAGTCTATAGACAATGGAACTGTGAATTACAGCCAATTCGACTGCACTAATTCATGCCATAAATGGTTGGCAGACTATTACAACAAATTCAATAACACTGAATCTACCACAAGTATTACTCAAGACGTAATAGATGCAGGATGGACTACTGAGAATATCAAGAGTTGTTTAAAGCGAATTGTTGCAAATAACGATAACGGATCAAGCGTTTTAGCAGTATCCACAATCAACTTAGTTCTTGTCGCACTGTTCACCGTCAAATAAATTATGTAATTTCAAAACAAGCGTGATAATTAGTGGCACCCAAATCATGACCTCATCTTGCTTTTAAAACCTGTTGTGACACATTCACTCATTTTCAATCTTGGTTTCTATGAAAATCTAGAGTTTCACCAGGACGCTGGCAGTTCCAATTGTGCAGTCATATCATTTACCAGTACCATGCGGAGTGCTGCAGCCATAAATCTGATTTAGACGCAATTTGCAGCTTGACTATTTTGTAGAATAAATCATTTATCGCGAATTAGTATGCATTTTTGTATAATTTCAAGACTTTTCCAGATTTTTCAAATACCTTAAATATTCGATATTCTTCCTTTTCACAAGTGGTAAATCAATTCTAAAGAAACAACTAACAGGTACAGCATACATTCGTCTCAGACTGATAAGCTGGTCTAAACACGGAAATTCGATGCCATGTACAGTATGTGGCACTCTAAAGAAAACCAATTTGGAGAACTATTCATGTACATAGTGTCGTTTGGAAGTCGACATGGACCACATGGCACCAAGGAACAAATTCGATGCCATGTAAGAGGTATGGTACTTTAAAGAAAACCAGCTTAGAAACATACACATGTACAAATTGTCATTTTAAGATAGATAGAGACCATATGGCTGTAAGGAACATATACATCAAGTATCTGCATCCTTATTCAATCCCGCCTCAGGGTAGTGAAAGCGTAAGCAATCACTGTAACGGTGCATCTAGCATTGCTAGTTTCTCTGCGGAAATTCTCGATTTTCTCGGAAATCAGGACTTTTAACGAGGAGTAAACAAACATGCAATATCAATCAGCGTTGTATTACCATCAATGGTTTGCAAACATATTTTACTGCAAAAAATCGTAGTTGCGAGTGTCCCTATCTGTAACCAAATGCCGCTGAAATCGCAGCCAATGCATGAAGTTTAATTTATAGCTAGTAATATGGCTTAAATAATGATTAGCTGGCTATTTTATAAAATCTTCAAGTGTTTATTGTTCAACGTTGCGAAAGGATAATATTTACTCAAAATTGAGTTGCCTCATCATATCAAGACGCTCCTTCCACTCATTAGCAGATACTTCAGTAAAGGAGTAACAAATTTCCGACTTTTTAACAGTCAGAACGCAGTCTTTGATTGTCATTTGGAATCCTTTATCAACAGTTATAGTGTCCAACAATTCTAACGATAGAGGAAGACTTTTATCCGCTATTGCTTGTTTGGAAACCGATTGTGACGTGCCCTTATGAAGGCTAAATAATGAGCCGTGTGATCCTACTTTACTTGAGCTTCTCAATGCCAAACGCTCGCTTTCCTTAGTTAGTTTAAAATACTGCGGGATTAGAGATGACAGGTCTCAAAGGAATAGATAAAACGTGCCTTGAAATGCGACTTAATCATTAGCATAGGTCAAACATGCATGTATCAAGTGCTAGAGGTGCAAATGTGCAACGTGTCGATGATGAAACCATAATGGTTAAACATTACTCAGATGTACATGTGCAAGTATGAAAGGTGTAAAGGTGGAATGAAACTCTTTTTTTTCAACTTCAAATTTTCAAGCATCTATACATATGCAATGATATTTTCTAGAAAAATTAATTAATTAATTCAAAGGTGCAAAGGTGAAAGGTACATAGGTTCAAAGATGAAAGATGCAAAGGTACAAGATGAAAAATCAAAGGTGCAAAGTTTAAAAGGTGCTGGGTATAAGATGAAGGGTGCAAAGGTACAACTGTGAAAGATCAAGATACAAATGTGAAACATAAGGTCAAGGTGGGCAAAAAGTATCTGAATCAGAAAGAATTTCGAGCAGATGTCTATTCAAATTCAACAAAACGATACCCGTTTTTCATATTCATGAATAAGGGTCGCCTCGAGTTTCTGTTCATTAACGAAAATCTTAAGGTCATCGATCGTTGTAAATGTCTTCGTTTCTCGCTGAACCAGAACTGCATTAGCCAACTTGCGCTTATCTTTGCCCGACAACGCCATCTGAATGTACGAAATAGGATCTGTGTTGATTTTCACGAATGGAGACGATGCTGGATGAGTCCAGAGTGTGCCATGATATCGCTGATTTTGACCATAAGCAACCACAACGCTATTCTTGGCCAAATCGACCGCGCTAACGTTGGCGTAAATGACACAGCTAAACAAGCACGCGACTAATGTGCTATTGGCTGCCAAAATGCGAGGCATAATCGACGCCTTTTGTAACAAATTTGAGACGCCGATTTGTCCCAGATTGTTCCCTCCAACATGTTTGCGTTGGTCCGTAAATAATACATATCCATCTGAGGACTTCTTCTGCAACACATAAAACACATCAACCCCTTCGCCTCCTTCCCCGTTGATTACTACCAAACCTTCCTTCAACCAGTCATGTCGCTCATTGTAATTCCCCTTGCGTCCAATCATTGGTGACGACATATCAGTCGAAAACTTGTCTTCAGTTTCCATTACTAGCATCGGCCTTAGTTCGACTTCGTCTTCACATCCGTTGACTATCGCGCCCTTAAACAATTGCTTGACCTTGACTACTGAGCGGCCAACAATAATCAATGAATTGATCCGCAACGCATGATAGTACGCTCCAAACACCTCCCATAATTGCCATGGTGCCTTGTCGTATATCAACTCATCAACTTTTTCAATCAATCCTTGAATGCAAAGGATCAGACAACAAACGGCGTTATCTTGAAACAAGTGAAGCGGATATTCGGAGATACGATGAAAAATTGCATACGGAATAAGAACTTCGTGATCGTCATTGAGTAGACAAAGAGAGCTATCTCTAACTCGAGACCAACTCATGTCATTAATAACCGCAACTTCTTCATCAACTTTCTGCCCGGCTACCGCATATGCAACAAGTTTGATAAAATTGATAGCACCTAGTGATCTTCCCCATGTCTCCACGTAGGAATTCCTGGTAACCTTGTATGCACTCTCAATAGTTTCGATATTTAAGAAGCCATCTAAGGAAATGCATTCAATCTCCTTCAGCAGTCGCAAAACGTATTCCGTAACCCACCTCGGAACTCCACCCAGGTAAAACAAATGTCTGCGAACTGGCGCGTGCAGTAACAGCCGATCTCCCTTAGGAATTGAACTAATTGCAGTTTCCACGTCAGATTGAGTCAGTAGGTACATCGGCATACGAAGACTTTCAGTCTTGGAGGAGTTGACAATGGAAATGACAGAAAAGTCGGTTCCTGCAAACATTGGATAAATGCGTACACCAGCAACAGGAGCTGCCATAATGTCACCGAGTACGTTCAGCAAATCTTGAAGCAATTCCTCATTTCCCTTCTTCTTCCCGCCAACTTCGTGAATCGTCTGGTACTCGTCAACTCCAAGAAACAAATGAAGAGTCTCACTTGACTTCAGCATACCGAGGTTGATACACTTTTGAAGTATAACTTGGAGAGCCAAATCAAGAGTCAACTCACCGCCATTCACGGGCAATGACTCGGTAAACCATTGACGAAACACATCGCCATTACCCTCAATAAAACACCGATGCAGCAACCTCCAAGCGAACGATGCCTCAATAAGCATTTTGCGTTCTACAGGGTGCGGCATGTGACCGTTATGATAAAGCACCAAAACACCAAGCCGAGTTTCAGGAATGCCAGCCAAATCAAATATCCGCTCCCACTCTTCCAGCATTCTTGTCTTTCCAAGACCAGACA
The DNA here is from genome assembly GCA_018985225.1 of Amoeboradix gromovi. Classification (NCBI taxonomy): domain Eukaryota; kingdom Fungi; phylum Sanchytriomycota; class Sanchytriomycetes; order Sanchytriales; family Sanchytriaceae; genus Amoeboradix; species Amoeboradix gromovi. The sequence continues at coordinate 11,070 of JADGIF010000154.1, forward strand.
ACCCAGAGCATACCGGAATTTTCCGATGAATTCGTGTAGTTTGAGAGATTGGCTTCGCAATTACCTTCATACATTCAGCGGCTTGTTGAAGCGCTGCATCACGGCCAGATAACGGAAACATCATATGGTCTTCGGTGAGTACGCGAGGTACGCAATGGAATTTGGTCGGATCCCCCATCTGTCGCTCAAGGAATTCTAACAGACTCGAAGCGTTCAAACTGATACGCTCTCCTTTAGGCTCTGGTGACGGCAGCTGCTGATCGACATCCATCGCGTCAATAGAGGCTGGCGGGCGGAGGTGGTTGTAAATGACAGACCCGATAATAGGATTGCGGCACAAAGCCTGCCATTGCGATTCTTGAATGCCCCGTATATCGTTAAATGAAAGAGGATCAATTTGTTCGACCATCTGATTTAGCCCATAGCCTTGTAATTTGTGAATAAGCGTGTCTTTGGTCGGCGTCGTCATCGTTCGTTGAAATTTTTCAAAAAAGAAAAATATTGGCTAACCGATGTGATTGGGTCACGTCCAGCCCAGCCAATCTAATTCGTCGAACCAGAGAGCGTTGAATTTTTGAAAAATATTCTCTTCTCCCTGAAAATGAATCTTGCTCCAGCTCACAACCCCGATTTACCGCTATACTTCATTGATTTCGCACCAGGAACAACGGGGGCTACTTTTAATGATGAGTTTCTTCGAAGTATCCACGCCCAACGAATTCAAAACTTGGCTGAATTGGAAGCGTTGGAGGTAGATGTTAATCTGATCGTGGTCGGTCACGGAAATGGAAATGGGTTCCAAGTTGCTAATGATAACAGAGTCGTTCAACTCGATTATTCCCATCCTCAAAACTTGAATTGGAGAGCAAATGTGCAGTTGGTTCACTTATTTACATGCTATGGAGCGAATTTTATGAGCTCAACTGAAGGTTTCAGAGGATATGCTTTTGCTACTCTGTCTGTTACAAATGCCCGTGGTTTGATGTTGAATCTCTTTAGACATTAATGGTGCCAATAAATGTTTTACTTTCATGATCTTTTACTCTGTCTTCTATCAGGTTCAATACCTTCACGTATACGCTTATCAGTACGGTATATGTCAAGTTGCTTCTGTCTTAAAGAGTTGTCTATATCTTGACTTAATGACGAGACTTTGAGTACTTCAAACATATTAAACTTTTGATGCTTGCCTTCAACCTGAATACTATTCAATCCCACGTTATCAACTATGTAAATCTTCAAGGTGAATCGCTGACCTTCTTTCTCGAATGCTCCTCGTTTATTCAACAGCCTGACAAAGTCACCTCGTTTGATAGCGGAATCTGTGACCTGATTGTTGTGGGCTATACTTTTTCTTATCAGTTCCACTTCATCAAACATCTCCAGTCGCTCAGGTATCTTTGCAATACTGCTATGAAACGATAAGTTGTAATTTTGAACAAAGTCGGGCAACTTATCAATCCATCTATTTGTATTCTTGCTTGTCAAGTACTTTTCAATCATCAGTGCTATAGTGCGATTAAACCTCTCTGCGACTCCCAGACACTTCTTATCATCCTTCTCACAATACTGTGATGATATATTATGTTCATCTGTCCAATTCGTAATGCAATTATTTTGAAACTCTTTACCATTATCTGTTTGTAGAACTTTCAAAGGGCGTCCATCATTGATCGACTGTTGACGAATTCTTTCAAATGCACCCACAACAGTTTCCTGACTTTTATCCTTCAATGCCGCGACATATGCATACTTTGTGTTGTCATTGATTACAACCAGCAGAATGTGGTAGTTTGAGTTTTGTCTCTGATATCGCGTAAGAAACGTTAGATCTGCTTGATAGTGACCAACCTTGCCGTGAATCTTTGGTGTGCTTTTCGAATTCTTTGGTTTCTGAAACACTTGGCTGATCGGACTTTGAGCAAGGAACTCCTTAACCTGTTTCATTGTGATTTTTGGGTTCTGTTCTTTGGCGCGTCTCAACAACTTGTCAGCTCTAACAAAACCAGTTTTGGGATCGTTGAACAGCTTGTTACGTAATTGAATAGTACTCTGTGGCATTGTATATATCAAAAAAGATAATCATCCAAAATAATAATTATTTAATTGAGGCGTGAAAGAGTGGGACAGAATCGTTGCCTACAAAATACCTTCCTTTCCACTGGACCGTATTGATTTGCTTTTCCAATGAGTCCAACTTCAGAATACTAAAAATATCAACAAGCTGTTGTTTTGAGCTTCGATTGACGTTGATGCGTCTAAAATCGCGTTGCATATCAATCTTGATCGAATTGCCAAGCATCATTGATTCAAACATATCTACATTCAGCTGATCTTTGGGGATGCCTTTGCCACGCAGATGATACTTGATCTCCTCGTGATCTTCACATTTCTCCACGTATTCTAGGAAATACAGCTTAGGGCAATCCATACTCCATAAAAAATCTTACAGTTTTCTCCAAGATCATCGCTGATTCCACCAATTTCATTGTCCATAACTAAACCTTTCATATTCTTCGCGTGTATTTGAATACTGTCAATGTCTGTATAGTAGGGTGAATTTTCAAGTTGTTGTTTTAGATCGCCACTATCAAAGTATGGATTCGACTTTTTCAAATAGTCCAGCATTATCCTACGGCTATACCCTAGAATGAAACTTCCCAGATAGCATGGTTTTGAAATCTTTGATGCAAGCTTTTCTTCATCTTGATATGTTAGGTAGAAACTTCCATCGCTGAGGGCTCTCATTGACACGCCTCCATATTTGATATGATACTTTATGAATTCCTCGTGCAAATGTATAATGACGTTTTCATCTAGAATGGGCCTCTGAATTGTTTTCCCATACAAACCATTCATCATCAACTTAGCAAGTTTATACTGCGCGCTACCCTTTCTCGCATTCTTTTTGAATTCATAAAGGTGGTTGATATAGTTACCAAACACGTTATCTGTCTGCTCCCAATAATATCCTTCAATGATTTTGTACCCATTTACCAAGGCGTTATCAATATCGACAGAGTTATATGTTCCACATCCATCTCGCAAATCCCATATCAAACGACCTTCTTCTCGTCTAGGAAGAATTCCATCAATTAGATTTTTGTTTGTGATGTATTCAACTCTGTATATACCTACTTTAGGGCATTTGCCATCTTTCTCGATCAATTCATTAAAGTATTTTAGAGACGGTGTATTTTCCCTCAAACTGTTTGGTATTCCAATTGGGAACTCGTTTTTCATCGCGGCAGGATACAGAGAATTGACATATGCATCGATTAAATAGTCCTCAATATCTTCGAATGATATCTTCTTGTTGATATACGCATCGTGCTGACTGCTGACAAACTTGTGGTTATACTTGTAAGTTCGTCCTCCATATATTGATTCTCGAAAGAACTTCTCATGCTCAGCCGTAGGTAAGAACACTGGATTGTTTGTCTCGTCATATAGAAAGTTTATCCATGACGCGTATGTGAGTTGGGATGTTGACAGATACTTGTAGAAATTAGCACCAAAGTTTTCATAACAGCTTTTGTTCAATCGTTCTGACAACTCTTTCAGACCCAAAACATCTCCTTGCAAATAGTTTAAACAGTCGGCTTGATCAGTGTTGCACATCTTTTCCCAGTCATCTCCTAAACCATAATCACCCTTCTGAACTAAGCAGCTCAATTCTTGCAGATTCTGTCTCAAGGTTCCAGTGGTGTGTTTTGAAATGTCGAAACACGAGATGTTTCCTACGCTTGCCTTTAGAATTGCTCCATTGTTCAACAGGAGCTCATCTAACTTGATTGAGTCATCTTCAGCGTGCATTTTACTCAGTTTCTTAACCAGTTCATAATGATAGAATTTGCTTCCATTGTATGCGTTTACAAAAACTGATGAGTATACAGAATAGTTGAGTAGATGGTTGATGAACTTTTCCATACAATCAACACCTGTGAAGTATGTGAAAGTGTTTTCAATATTATCAATGAAGCCAAGAATGTATGGCGTATGAATCTTGATGCCGCCTACTGCATTTCTTGTATGTGTTTCAATATCATAATGAACTATTACTATTTTATCATTTGGCTCATCAAAGTTGAACTTGTCACGCTTGAATGGATTAATAACATATCTGTGCTTACCATCCTTAATCAGCTTTTATACTATCATGTTAGTATTGCAGTTGTGTTTGCTTAAGTATTTTCTACTGCAGCCTGCACACTGTTGATACTGTTTAATTTCAATCTTTGAATAGTAATCATTCTCCAACAAAAGCAAAACTTTCTCGTCTAACCCTTCTAGATCTCATAATAATATCGTTTGACCATATCTCTAACCCGTATTTACCATCCTCACTGTATTTGTGAAATATATCTAGTGCGGATTTAACATCGACCAATGAATCCTGTTCGAGGTTAAATTCTTGTCTGATGCAATTGCACTCTTTTTTGGAAAGTTTATGTTTAATACTTGGTACATAAGACTGAATGCACTTGAAGAAGCAATTGTTATTTGATGCCTTTGGATGAGTTATTCTTTTGACGGCATCATTTGTTTTGAGCTCTCGTGTGTTACAACCTCCTTGAATGGCTTTTATTATATCAAATTTCTATCCTATTTAAATCCTCCGAATAATCCTGATTCTTACCAAAGAATCCATCAGCATACACGTTGATCATGTGAATCAATGCTTTCTTGTTCTTAACATCAACACTCTTGAATATCTTGTATATGAAAAAATTGTCGCTATCGACCAACTGCTGGTATTTCAACATAATAATATCATTTGGATTCAACTTTGATTGTGTGATAACAGTATCAATGAATCTGGATATAATCGTTGTTTGCGATGTTGTATCTATATGTGCTGTTTTAACCCATTTGCCCCTTTCCCTCCCCTCACTCAATTCCTTCGCGTACTTTTTCTCCTTGTTGGCAAAGTACGCTAGATCTCTTATTGGAAATAGTTCATTTCGACCAACAAGATATCCAGCATTATTCATTTTGCATTGTAAGACATATTCAACCTTTCGTTTGAAATCTAAAAACTCTAGCTGATAGTAGTCGCTTGTTAAATCAGCCAAGGAACATGTGAGCTCCCTCAACAATAGGTTAGAATTATTCAGTTTTTTCCTCAGGCATTGATGCTTTGTATCGAAGGTGGTATCAAATTCATCAACCAGATAGTCCAAAGCTGGAAGTCTCCTGGGCTCATTGAAAGTTAGCTGGTTAATGCTAACCATGGCTCTTGTATATAATAGGGAAATATTTTTATTCTGAAATTAAATAAATAATAACTTTGACGTTTTACCTTTCACGTTTGCCGTTTACACTTTCACCTTTAAAGTTTGAACTTTGAGCTTTTAGGTTTCTCCTATGGACCTTTGTACCTTTGGGCGATTCATCTTTGAAAGTTTCATCTTTTACCTTTGCACCTTTGACCTTTGTACCTTTCATCTTTGCACGTTTGCACCTTTGCATCTCTGTACCTTTGCACCAATCACGTTTCACCTTTGTACGTTTTCAACTTTGAACTAATTATTTAATTTTCAAGAAAATATCTTTGCATATGGGACACCAAATATAAAAACTAGACTAACTCGTTTTTATAGGAGGTGTTCCATACGGA
>JADGIF010000155.1:0-16664 GCA_018985225.1 Amoeboradix gromovi
TGATAGCATTTCCTCCGTATGGAGCACCTCCTTTAAAAACGAGTTAGTCTAGTTTTTATATTTGGTGTCCCATATAGTTCAGGACACGAGACACTAATGGAAGTGGGAAGAAAACGCGTTCACCCACACCCTTTCGAAGAATATGGGGTAAGATTACATTAGTCTCCAAGGAACCGCTTGTTTACGAAGATGCATCCACAAGGATCGTGTACAAGTCGGCAATAAGCAAGTACTATTCTACTATAACGCGGCATGTACAGTGCAAAAGCCAAGTACTCACCCCAACAAGTACTGTAGCAGTGTATGTACTCTTCAAGTGGCATATGATATAGACGGATCAGTCGCAATGTACGGACACGAATCTCGAAAAGTTCTCAATGGTTTTCATTTGCGTATAAACCATATCAATAGAGATATCGCAAGTATTAGGAAACGTGGAAGGTATATATCTATACAAAAATTACAAAAGATCAAGAATAGAATGAAAAAGAAAGCGTGGCTATATCAAAGAATTGATGCTCTTACTTGAACAATGCACTACGAAGGGATAAAGTCTTTGCGTAAGTATCCAGTCATCTCACTGATAGCATTCGAAGCACAAGAAATGATTAAGAATTTACTTAGAAATCAATAAAGAGAGATACAGTACTTAGACACTACGCTTTCAAAAAGGGACTTTAGCGTATATGCGAATTGTATATTCAGAAACCGTTTACTATAAACGAGGCAGACTCAACCATTGATAGGTTTAAGTGCAATCACCAATCGTGAGAAAGTGTATACTCTAGACAGTTCAAGAGCATTACTTCTGGTCGTGAAACCATAGAGACATCATCCCAAGGAAACATACTTGAATGGCATCTACCCAAATTGCCTAAACTTAAGAATGTACCCTGATTTATTGCAGATCTTCGCCTTTATCGCAGGGGCTTATAACTTAAACGTTTTCAGTATCAAGTCCAAATGTATAACTGTGTTCGAAAGAAGATAAGATTGCCGTTGCACATCAGTTATTTATTAGACTCAATCTCCTTTAGTCTCGGAAGCCTCTCTATTGCATCGTTGACAAGTTCCTTTTTGAATCCAAGTGTATTCAAATATTTAAGAAAATTTAAAGTCAGGTGTCTTGCTGATTCCTGAACGTTTCCATTTTCACAATAAACAACAAAAGATTCCAATCCAAATCTATCGACGAGTCCAGTGTCTTTACCCTTAGAGAGTACACTTTCAGGTTTTAAGTACACAGGTAAACTTCCGATTCCGACAAATTTAACCTTTGCATTTGCGGTTAGAGATCTGAAATAGTTCTTGCGCTGACCATATCGTATCTGTGATCTTCTTAGAATAAGGGCTAGCTCTGGAATGTTCTTGAAAACATAAATACCATATGTGGGAGAAGAACTTGCAATGGGCAAAAGTTTAGAATCATACAATTCTTGATACAAATGGCCGTCCAGTACTGCTGTAAGATACTCGGAAGCTATTAAGGAAACCAAATTGGAGTCAATTGTACTAACAATCACAAAGTTTATTGATCTCGGGAGCGAATCCATTTCTGTGAGAAAAATAATTTTTATTTATTTTATACTCTTATTAAAACTATGGTACAAGTGTAAAGATTGACTTAAAGATAAGAGTAAGAAACCAAAAGCAGTCGCATAAGCAGCTTCTTCTTGACGAGCCAAGCTGAACACAAAAGCTAAGTTTGAATTGAAGAATATTGCAGCACTCCATATTCTTAATGGAACTCTAGCGTCTCTCACTTGTCCTGAGGCTAGCAATATCAAGCACACAAAGAAATGAACAGCAGAATGTATTAGCACCAATCCAACGAAGACGAGGATCCACTGAAGTGTTGAGAAAAAAGATGATATCAAACAAATGAAAAAGCCAAGCGTATTTATCGCCAACGCCGTACTAAGAAAGGAATTCTCCCTCAGCTTTCTTGAAATGATCATCGTTGTTTCTCTCTGTATTTGTTATTAGTATTTAATCAACCAATCAAGCACGGCTTCATTTAATCTTGACATGTGATTGGAGGAAATCCTGTTTCCAAAATTCAATGGCACATCTTAAAACAATCAACCCCCGTTCATTTGCATATCAAAATATGACGTTTAACAAAAAAGATTCCTTACTCAATCTAAATGAGCATGACATACTTGATGAAGAAAAACTAAACGATTTGGAGTCTCAATATGAGCCATTAATCTCAGAACTGGATTCTATCTCTGTAATTAATCTTAGGTGGTATCAGTCTAAAACCGCAGTTATATTCCTATGCTCACTTACTTTGTTTATTGACATGGCTGGTTATGGTGTGGTTGTTCCTATTTTGCCTGATTACATAATAGGAAAATTACATATGAACGCAGATATGCTTGGGCTTTTATTTGCTAGTTATGCCTTTGGCCAACTTCTCGCGACTCCTGTTGTATCCTATATCGCTGATAAATATCACGATCGTAAGTATTGTATGCTTTTTGGAATGACTGGGCTGTTTCTTTCAACATTATTTTTTGCCAGTTCAACTTCCTACTCAGACCTCCTAATTGCTAGGTTTGTTCAAGGGGTATCCAGTTCTTGCTCTTGGACCACCAGCTTGGCATTGTGTGCCGATGTATGCATTAACGATCTAGGGAAGAATATGGGCTTAGTCTTTAGTTTCAATTCAGTTGGTTTTCTGTTTGGTCCCATTCTTGGCGGAGTGCTTTACGACTACTATGGCTTTCAAATGCCGTTCTACGTTCTGTCTGTTTTATGTATTTTAGGGATTATTTCTCGACTTATTGTTGATGAAAGCATTCTGACTCAAATCAAAATAGATTGGCTCAACGAGCAAACTGAAAGAGACAGCCAGGAATCGTCCTCATTGTGGAGTGTTGTCTCTGATAAAAGAGTTTTACTCGGCCTAACGATTGTAATTATAACTGAAAGCATTCTAGCCGGAATCGAACCAGTCTTACCATTGTTTTTGCATGATAACCTGGGCCTGGCTCCTTCTCATATTGGGTTGTTTATGGTATTAGCTGCTTTGCCAAATGTTTTATTTGCATCAAAAATTGGTGGGTTTTCCGAATCATATGGAGAATTGAAAACAATTATCTACGGACTGCTTGCATTGATGATTAGCTCAATAGTTATGGGATTTTGCAACTCTGTATTGTTTTCTAGTATCGCAGTCTTTGTATTTGGAACCTGTTTATATGTGGCAAATGTTCCTGCACTTGGTTACTGTGGAAAGACTAGCAGTTCATATGGATCTATCTATGGATCATTTAGTTTAGCGTTTGCATTTGCATCATTCATTGGACCGGCTTTGTCCAGTGTAGTTTATGATCGACTTGGATTTATGTGTGTGTGTTTGTTATTTAGTATTGCTAGCGGTTTGTTGGCTATTGTATGTTTTATATCCTTGAAAACTCGGAGTTTTCAATTAATTTTAGAATAATGAACAAATAAATTACTCGGGTCATCAATTACTATTTTTGTTTGGTTTTAAGCTAAGGGAGTGTTGAGTAAAAATATATAGTTTATTTAAATGCTATTTCTACGAATGAACGGGCACTTCAGCAAGCATCCAAGAGTATTGTAAATTAAAAACTTCCAACAGTTTAACAAAAGCCGGGTTGTCTCTTGCTCTTTGATTCAGAATCGATTGGTACTGGCTGGCAAACAAAGGCATAACTCTTGTTTGCTCCAAGAAACTTTTAGTTTCTACACTTAGATAGTGAATCAAGTACATTTTCGTGTGGTTTGCCGGATGCTCAAATTCCGGTAAATTCAGTAAAAATTGAGAAGTATACACAAAGTAATCCCAGCTCATTATTAGAGGAGTGAAATACATAACTGCTTCTTTAATCGAGTATAAAACAGATTTGACTCTGTCGTAGGCATATAGAGTGGTATCATTATCAGGTAATAATTTTCTAACTTTATTTTGCAAGCTATCTAAGAATGAAATGACAGCATCCAATTCTATTGGAATGTCAATTTCATCTATGGATCTGTCCACTAGAATCAAATCAACTAACAATTCTTTGGGTAAGTGAATTAAAAATTCACGAAGCATGGGCGGGCATTGGTGTGTTCTCTTTCTTGGAGAATACGATGAGCTAAAATCCATAGAATTTTCCTCTCTAGGTCTCTTCATGATGATTGTTTCACTTGGGGTGAATTTTCAAGAGTGAGTAGTACAGGTCTTCCTTTCATTTATTGTGATTGCATGAATTTCACCGCTCCTATGGTTATTTCTACTAGAGCGCTTCAATTTAATAATTGAAATATTTTCTTTTTTTCAGCACGCCTACCTTAAATATGAAGCTCTCAAATTACTTCGAGATCCCACACTCCTTCAGTGTAGACAACTTGGGTAAGTGCCATTTAAGCATATTTTTCCCTGCATTAATAAAGCAATACCTGGATTAATATCTCTATGATCTTTGTGACGACACGCATTACATTTGAACCATCTTCCTTGAATCTTCTTTTTGGATTGTGGCAACTCTAACGAAATTGGATAGCTTTTCATTCTTCATCAACAGTTGCGTTCCAATGAGAGGTTGCTAAAATCCTTTAAATGGTGTTATTCGTATCACTAAATGTTTTTATAAAATACGCCAATAAAATTGAAGAGACCTATGATTTATTTAAGAAATTCACATTTGGGTTTACGGCAAGCGATTGAAAAAAGATTGATAAATGTTAGTATCACAACAGATGGCAATTGATGATCAATCAGTTTTCTTCAAATGGCAGACCCGATATTACAGCAAAAAATAACTAATGCGAAAGATGGTAAGAAGAAAAAGAAAAAGGAACAGATAATAGTGGTAAAGTAGTAGATAATGAAAATGCACATTTCGCTTAAACACTCAAAGACCTCGTATACTTGAAAGATATAGTGGGTCATCTTGTTTTATTTTAAAGAGAGGAATGCCATTAATGAAAGAAGGACTTTTATTAATAATAGTATTTCCTCCTTATGGTGCACCTCCTTTAAAAACGACTTGGTCTAGCTTTTATATTTGGTGTCCCATACGAATTATTTGGCTCAGTAAAGGGATGAAATAGATGTCAAATTTCATGACTTTGTACAGTTTGCAGATTGTATCCCAAAATGATTAGTTTATATTAAATTTATTAATTAGATGCCAAAATCAAGTTGGTTTAGAGGCCTCATAAAATCTATCTTAATGTCCTCAATCTGGATTCCTTGTTTTAGTTGGGATTTGACAATATTTCTTTTTCTTGCCATTATTGCATTCTTGATTAAATGCTCAATATCGCTACTTGAGGTATTATTAGAAACGGAAATCAGCTTTTTCTTCAATTCAGCTGATATGAACTCATCTTTTAGGTAGAAGTCAATCAAATTTTCTCTTTGATTTGCATCAGGCAGTGGCACATGTATACGAACAGGCAATCGGCGCAAAACGGCGTCATCCAAATTTTGAGCCTTGTTAGTGGCACAAACCACTAGTACTGTTCCATTTGTTTTAACCAAATTATCCCATTGACTTAGAAATGTAGTTTTTACTTTTGTAGTTGCTTCATGTTCTGTTGCACTCCTAGCACGAAGCAACCCATCTGCTTCGTCTAGGAATATTATGCAAGGCGCTAACTTTTCAGCTAATGAAAAAAGAGCAGCAACCAAGTTTTCGGATTCTCCATAATATTTGGAACCCAGAGAGCTAGCGGAGATATTTAAAAAATTGGCATTGCACTCACACGCCAAAGCTCTAGCTAGCTTGGTTTTTCCATTTCCAGGCAATCCATACATTAACACACCTTTTGGAACATAGTCGAATAAATCAGGTCTTTTTATTGGTAGTATGACTTGATCGTATAAGATCTGAATTCCATCCTTTAACCCTGCAATTTCGCTAAATCCCTCATCAGATTCTACTAGATATTGCCCTAAATCCTGTTCGTAAGCATTCAAATCCCCTGACTTTAATAATTTACCAAAGTCTTTGTTATTTGTGATAGAGGTGGTTTTATATGTTCTGTATCTTGAGTATATGTAATCAATTGCTAACTTTGTAGTTATTACAACAGCTGTTTGTATGAATAAAGTTTTCACAATATTACTCATTAAAACAAGGAGGTACGATCAAAATAAATTTATTCCCATTAACAAGTTCGGTCCTACGAATTATAACTTCCAGAGACTGACAAGGCTAGTCAATCCGCCATAATGCTTGCTATTGCTTCTGCTATCTTGGAGCTGAATTGGATTTTGATTCTTATATTTCAAATTTATTACTCTGTGAGCCATGTTTCTGTCTACTTGTATATGAGGGTTTATTCTGTAAATCGGCTACTCTAGAGTAATGTACCTTGAACTCATTTGACTAGGAAATGCTCTTTATTTGGATAATAATTTTTAAAATATTTTCACTTCTGGGTATAGGCATATGAGTTTTGCCTCCCTAGTTTATAAATTCAGATCTGGCTTACTCTAGATGAGGCGATTTGTGGTTATTTGGGATTGATGAAGAGAAAGAATATCAAGGTTTATTATAACAAGAATACTCTAGGAACAGATTGTATTCGAGCAATAAGATTATTGTGATCACGATAAATGGTTTATTCAATTAAATTGATAGCGTTGTTACATTAATATGCAATTTTCATCATCCTTTCTTTGTTTGCCTTTAATCTTTTTTAACTCACTCAGTCTTTGCAGAGATCGCTGGTTACCTTGACTAGCTGATCTAACGTACCATCTTCTTGCCTCTTCAAGATCTTTCTTGACTCCGATACCCATTTCTGAGTAATAACCAACTGCGTATTCTGCTTTGGCAAGTCCCTTGTCTGCGGCTTTCCTGGCCCATAGATAAGCCTCAGTATCACTGCGCTGTAAGACGCCTTCAGCACCTGTTAAATACCAGCCTGATAATGCTAATTCAGAATCAGGGTGGCCCTGTTGTGCAGACTTCGTATACCAGGCAATACTTCTCCTAGGATCAATAGGACAACCCAAAGTACCATATTCATAAATATACCCAAGTCTATACTGGGATGGAGCATATCCTAAGAATGCAGATTGAGTAAATAAATCTCTAGCATAGTTTTCATCAGGGATAACATTCGGTATACCTTCTTTTTCATAAATTAGGCCCAATTCATGTAATGCATGCGGATTGTTATCGTCAGCAACTTGAGCTGCTCTTTTTAACCAGCTGATGGCTTCTCTAGGATTACGAACTTGCCCCAAAAGACCATTAAGCATAATTAAACCCATTTTGTACATTCCAGCAACGTCTCCCAAAGCAGCACTCTTTCTAAAGTATTGTACAGCCCTAGAAGAATCCTTTTTACATCCGGCGCCTAGTTCATTACAAACAGCAACTCTGTATGTTGCTTGAGGGTGGTTTAATTTAGATGCTTGCATGTAAAAGGAGAAAGCTTTTTCATGGTCAACATTGACATTTAATGCTCCACTACCATAACATTCCGCCAAAAAAACAAGTGCTTCACTGACTGCAGTCTTTTGCTGTTCATTTAGATTACTAACCTTGTTTTGAGTAACCTTTTTGATATATTTCAAAGCTTCACTTTGAAGTTGCTTTTGATTCTGCAGCTGCTGTTGCTGAGTACCTTTTTCCATCAGGGCTTGCTCTGACATTTGAATAAGATACTTACTAAATTCTAATAGTAGAATTGGATCACTGGTCTTCTTTAGCTGGCTTCTGTACATTTGCAGGGTTTCATAAGTAGGCTGATTGTCACTGCCCTGCATGAAAGGATTAAATGGAGCTTGTGGCTGTTGAGGAATCTGTTGCACATCAAAAGAATAAACACCGCTAGATACATCGGATGGTCTGCGCTCATGACTGATAGCTGAATCAGCATTCGAGACTGGACTGATTTGGCGAGGAGACATATTAAACTGCTGATTATCTGGAATAACATGCTGGCGCATACTTGTTGATGTCTGCCGGGTTTGATTTGTGTTTGAATAGGGAATTTGTTGAAGTGAAGCAGATTTAGGATTTGAAAACTGCTGAATTGAGGCAGTCTTTGCATTTGAAAAATGTTGCAATGAGCTGGTTTTTGGACGTTGTTGCATTGAGTTGGTCTTTGAATTTTGAAAATGCTCCATTGAATTGCTTTTCCCACTTGAAAGTTGCTGATAAGACACACTACTTTGGAGTTGATTCTCATCTCTTTGGGCCATTACGGGGACTTGAGATGGAATTCCCTCAACTGACTTACTTTTTGAAATAGGTAGCATGCTGTCAGAATGTTTTAGAGGTACACTAAAATGCTTTGAATCCTCCCTTGAAATATTGGAGACACCCAGTCCACCAACATTGGGTTTTAAATACAGCCTATCCAATTCTAAGGAAGGTACTTTTTTTGCTTCAGACTCATCAGGCATTTTATAATAAAAAGTTTTCTTTGAGGGTTTTTTGTCTGCAGCTCTAGGTGGTGCCCTGTCCTCACTGTTGTATTTTAAATGATGTTTTGGCTGAGTTTGACTCAAAGTCCTAGTTAAATTACTACTATTTTCCGACATATTTTCAGAGCTGACCAACAATCGGAGTGTTTGATTTATCATTTTTGGTATTAGTTTCTGATTGGCCACATGCAAATTTAACATAACCAATCAAGCTAGCGAATCATATGCGTTTTGAAAGACTTTTCACCAAGATAAGTCTACCTGAGATTTCAGCTATCTACTTCAATTGGATAAAACATTTATCGCGGTTACGTGACTTTTATTGCACCAACAATTCTTTTTCCAAATACTTCCATTGGCGTAAATGTGCGAGTTTTCTCTTTTTCTTGGATACGAAATGGCACCAGGCGTCGAGATACTCAATTATTAAGAAATCGCTCATATGCGCTTAATTCAATCTTCAAGAACAGAAGATAAAGTTTATTCACAACAATAGGTCACTAGAGGTCACAAACAATAAATTTATTTCATTTATTCACTACAAAAGCAGGATTCGATCGATTTAATTCAATAACTCATCTATAGTGATCACATGAACTTGACATCTTTAATTGACCATCTTTCTACAGCTGTATAATCTTTTAAAAAGCCGTCATACTTTCTTGACACGAATTGCAAAGTTTGTCAAATTCTCTAGAAATTTTTGATTTTCTTGTAGATCAAGATATCTTACGGGGAGTTCCCCCACTTCAAACACTTATATGACTTCGTACGAAAATAAAGGACCAAAACCTACCGTTACATACGATGGATTTGATCATGTTAGATTCTATGTTGGTAACGCTAAGCAGGCTGCAAACTACTATGTCACCAAGTTAGGATTCCAACCATTTGCTTATCGCGGATTAGAAACTGGTAGTAGACAAGTGGCAAGCCATGTGGTTCGACAAAACAACATATATTTTGTGTTTGAATCTCCGTTGCTACCAACTGACAACAATTTGACGCCACACCATTCTCAGCATGGTGATGGTGCTAAAGATGTTGCATTTAAAGTAGATGACTGCAAGCATGTTTATAGCGAAGCTATTAGAAGAGGTGCCAAATCAGCAAGGGAACCTGTAGTTTTAGAAGATGAGTTCGGCAAAGTAATAATTGCAGCTGTCCAAACATATGGTGATACAATTCACTCTTTTGTGGAAAGAAAAAATTACAAGGGCACTTTTCTTCCTGGATTTATAGCCGCCGACCCAGATCCTATCGCTGATTTTCTTCCTGAGGTTTCTTTGCAGTATATTGACCATTGCGTTGGCAACCAGCCCGATCTTCAAATGCAATCTGCTTGTGAATACTATGAGAAAGCACTGCAGTTTCATAGATTTTGGTCTGTGGATGACAAACAAATTCATACGAAGTACTCGTCTTTGCGTTCCATTGTAGTTACTGATTATAATGAAACGATTAAAATGCCAATTAATGAACCTGCTCAAGGGCTGAAAAAATCTCAAATTCAAGAGTATGTAGACTACTACGGTGGAGCAGGCATTCAGCATATAGCATTAAGAACCGAAAATATTTTACAGGACGTTCAAACATTGAAAAAGAGAGGTGTGCAATTTCTTAGTATACCAGATGAATACTACAAGCAACTAAAAATAAACTTAGAAAAGGTGGGAACTAAAGTGAAAGAGTCCTTGGATGAAATTAAAAAATTGCATATATTGGTAGATTTTGATGAGCAGGGTTATTTATTACAAATATTTACAAAACCATTGCAAGATAGACCAACGTATTTCTTAGAGGTTATTCAGAGACGAAATCATCAAGGTAACATGTATTAACTCAGGATTCGGAGCTGGTAATTTTAAAGCCTTATTTGAAAGTATCGAAATGGAGCAAGAAAAGAGAGGAAATTTGGATAACTAACATTGCAAATAAACTGTTTTTTTAAACTATGGGGTTCGACTTAGCATTCTCGGCATTTGTGTCCGGTTTAATTAGTCGCTTCTTTGTTGCCCCAATCGATGTTATTAAAATAAGGTCTCAAATTACTTCTGCTCCTTTGAAGGGACAAATAAAATCAATATTGCAAAATGAGGGTGTTTTAGCATTTTGGAAAGGTAATATAGCAGCAGAATTGTTATATGGGTCATACTCAATGATTCAAATGACAGCCTACAAGAAGCTACAGCATATGATACCTGCTGAAAATCAATTTATAAAGAACTTTCAATCAGGAGCATTAGCAGGTGTGTTAGCCACTGTAGTTACTTTTCCCTTTGACGTTCTTCGGACCAGGTTTGCTGCTCAAGTGACACCTGTATACTACTCTTTGTTCGGAGCTGTGAGAACAATCTTAAAAGAAGAAACGTTAGGGCTATACAAGGGCCTGGGACCTTCTATAGTTGCCATCATACCTTATATGGGAATTACTTTTGCCTCTTATGAATATTACAAAAAGATGCTTAGCAACACTGGATTATCTAGTTACAATGATTTAATTAGTGGCGCGTTAGCGGGATTAAGCGGCAAGTTATCGACTTATCCCTTAGATACTCTTCGTAAGAGAATGCAAATACAAGGTCCCAGGGTAGATGAGTTTTTAAGTGATGTAAAAGTTGCAAATTACAATAACCTGAAGAGAATGAAATTTACAAATACCCATTTAATTCATATTGGTTTTGCATTTAGAATATTCGAAGATATTATAAGATCTGAGGGAATAGGAGGCTTATTCAGAGGTATTAAGCCTGCTTTGTTAAAAGCTGTCATTGGATCATCTTTGACATTCTCTCTCACAAATTACTTTAAGTCCAGGGTTGATTAAATATTTAAATTTATTTTTTAATCCATTTTCTTAGCAACTTTTTTTGCTCTTTATCTTCAACCTTTTCCAGTTTTTCTCTGATATGCCTCTTTAATTCAAACACACGTTGCTTGCTAACCTTGTAAGGCTTTTCAGTATACGGTGCCAGTCTCTTTAGACCAACTGTTCTGTTTAGTTCTTTCTCGTCTGCCAACAATATATCAGCTGCATTTAACCCGTAATGGTCGGGTTCCACATCTCTGTACTTGAATCGGACAGGAATATCACCAACAATATCCTCGTAATCTAATTTAAAATATTCATCAATTTTGCCTTTGAGCTCATTGTTGTCATCATCTAATAGTTGCTTAAAGGTTTTCTCGTCCGTATTAGTGGACTGGTAGTTGTCAATTTCCAATTTGCCCTCTATGTCTTCAGAGTCATTCTCGTTATAATAATGATCGTCAAAAAGAGTATCCATTTGTTGGTCCCATTTATCAGCATCATAATCATCATCTAAGTTTAGTTTATCAACAAGTATTTCCGTTTTCAAGCCCGATATTTCGCTGATCTGATGAACTTTATCCAATATCTCTTCCTTTTTCAAATTCTTTAGTCTTTTAAGGTTCTCAGTTTTTCTTAACCTATCCATTTCTTTCCTTTCCTTCCTTGCATTTCTAGCATCCGCTCTTCTAGTATCAGGTCTTCTGGCAGAGTCTGTTACTTCACGGCTGTAGGATTTGATTAGTTCGGCACCTTTTTCTTGAAATCTATATTGCGCGTCAATTTCAAACTTGTCAACAACTAAATCGTCATCTGACTTATCCTCATATAGCTGAACGGGTTCTCCATTTTGTAGAATAAATGCACTGGACTCAAAGTTATCATTGTCTTTAATAGAATATGTTGCAACGGCTCCAAAACCAGGGACTTCATCTCCCATCCACCCTTTGGATAATACGTATTTTAATAGCCATTCATCTTGGTCTAGTTCATGGTCCTCTTTTTTAGATTTACAGACTGATTCCAATTCTTTCTTCAAATTGACGTCCTCAACACTCTCCACCAATGCCATTTTGTATTTTTCATCTTCCATGTCTGCAACTAATTCGTTTTTCACAATCAGAAAGTCTTCATCCTTATCAACATCGTCAACTTTAAAAGCATCTTTCAAAGCACTTTGTTCCTCTTCATACGTAAGAACCTTGGGTTTTAATTCAGAAACCTCATTTGTGTTATCAAATTTATCAAACTGGTCTAGAATCTCTTTCCGTTCTAAGTCTTTTAGTTTTACAGATTTAACTTTCGCACTTTTTGCGATTTTCTTGTCAAAATGCGAATCATCAAAGAATTTGATATCGCTTTTATAAATAGAGGGGTCTTTCGCTCTTATTTTACCAATGACATTCATAATCTGACAGTCAACAGCGTTAGTCAACATTTCTGCATCCTCGTCTTCACTGGTAGAATCGCTTAAATCTTGATCCTCCAAGTATTGAAGCTCTTCTCGCTTTTTGTTATGTTCAAATTTTTTCGCAAAGTCCTCGTTTATTGTCAATTTCACATTAGTATCGGCAGATAAATTAATTTCCCTCGTCATCTCCTAAATTATTGATCGGATTGACTTATTGAATTAAGATGTTCCCAAAGCACACATTTTTAAACAGGTCGAAGGCTGCCTGTTTGTTTATGTCATTTACGACACATTCAACAAAAACTTGAGTAACTCTATAAAACGCGGTCCACCAATTAAAATTCCTGGTTAATGAGAAAATCAGTTTTTAAAAGAGAACTGAAGCCAGTTGCTCGCACTTCCACGACCCTAATGCGGGATTGGATATGTATCCATATGTCTCAAGTATTCATTGCTTACTGCATGTCTCTGTTAGCTAACTAATGTCATATATCGACTTCTGTTGAACAAAACATTCATCGCAAATAATTGTGATTTATTACACCAATAAATCTTTTTTGGGTGCCTCTAGTAGCATAAAAATCCAATGCTTTTTCTTTTAATCAAACGAATTGTCACTCGGAAGTGGGTAGCGACCATATGGGACATCAAATATAAAAACTAGACAAGTCGAAAACTTCAGAAATTGGAAAAATAGCATTTACGAAATTTCTAATAAATCATCTTTCTATAAATTAAAATTTTGAAGCATTCTGATAGTTATTGATTAAGATATTTCAGTTTGAAATTAGTATTGCAAATCAAATGTAAAAAGTAGACTAACTTTTATAACCAATCAGATTGTTTGTTTTTTATAGTTTTGTTATTCAAGAAAACTAGACTTTTTATTGAAATGAACAAAGAACTAATTGGCAATATAGAAGAGTATGATTTTTAGTCTATGGGCCAATTAAACCCATTTATTTGAGTATATAAAGAACATTGTCATTTATAGTAAGAAATGAAAAGAACAACCGAGCCAACAACTGAAATAACAAAGAAATTCAGAACATGCGAAAGTTTAACGTCAGAAACATCGCCAACAACTCTAGATACTTGCTCAACTGACACTTCTCAAGGCTGTACTTTTCACCGCTGCTCGATACCAAGTATATTGTAAGTCACTTTAGCCCAAAATGGCTGTCAATCCCGTTTATAAAAGTCTTTAAAATGCAGGTGTGGCCAACAGCAATGGAGTACTCACACTTGATAGAGTATACATACATCAGCTTATCGTGCATTATTTCCCTAGCTGCAGTAATGATGACAGACACTATCGCGGCTCCACCAATTACGGCAACTGTTTTCAGCGTTGGAATCCTGTTCCAGATCTCTCTAGGCTTGCTCGCTACTCGCGCTGCCATTTCTTTTGCATATGATGGGATATGATTAGATGCTGCGAATCGCATCATTCGGCAAAATTGCAGCAGCACTCTGCTAGTTAAGTAGTATCAGACACGAATTTGAAGTCTTTACAGGTGGACGCTCTCATCCAAGCATAGATGGGATTTACTGGGTGGGATGACTTGGAAAACAAAGATCTGGTTCCAGATATTCTGCATTTACTACTTTTAGACTACCAGGGACCAAGGCTATCAGTTGAACATCCGCATGTATACAAACAGATTTGTCAAATCAAATAAATCATCCAAATTGATCTGCCAAAATGCAAGAATTGATATAAGCCAAGTACTATTTACAGTATTTGAACTGTTACCGTAAAATAGCCAGGAGAGATAAAAGTCTGAATGTGCTCTGGCTTGTAAATATTTCTGACATTTCAGCCTCTTTTTCGGTATGCCAACTCTTCAAGGTTGCACTGCATTACCAAACTGCAGCATCTTCAGAGTGGTGCATACACTGCACACTTTCTGGAGATAAAGTCTATTAGTATCCACAAACGGAGCTACAATCCATGAGATCCATGAGATCTATGCTGGTATTTGGAGATGCATCTAAATATCGAGAAATAGAGAAATGTACAACTATCATAAATTCGACAATGTTCAGGCTTTAATTAACAGACCTGGCTCTGATATCATATCCACTTTTCTGACATCGCAGTAATAGCGTCTATTATCAAATACTTGCACCAATAAAATCATCCTGTTGATCCTATTTACGGCTTAAAAGACGGAATACCTGTTGTTATATAATGAGAGCAATTTACTTAATACAGCTGATCATGGCAGTCCCAGCGCTAACGCAAAAGCCAGCCATACAGCCTTTTGGTGAAGATAAACATGTCAGCACAAAGGATGCTATTCAGATGGTTGAACAGAGAGAGGCGAACAAAGAAGTATATCAGCAAAGAGTAGAGAGGACTAGAGAGCAACTGACAGATGCCAAGAATATTGACAAATTCAATGTGATTGTCAAATTCGTAGATTATTTCGTGAGATATAATGCTATTGAGGGAGTCTCGAAATTTGAACTCAAAACAGATTCCTTTACAATTTTAATGGAAAGTGGCATTGAACTTAAATCTAAGATAGAAGAACAGTTGAATCTTTTGAAAGAGAGCTCACCGTTGACGCCAAAGCAGTCAAAAAAATTGCAGGAACTCGGGAAATTCAAGGCAGAACTCGATGCTGAACTAGATGGGAACAAATTGCTTAAAACTTATCTTCGTTCAGCAAAAATAGCTGATACAGCCACTAATGGTTTGAGAAGAGCTAGATCTGGAGTTAAAAAAGGAATTAATGCTATTTTCACACCAGTTGGATTGAGAACACCATCACCAGAATTACTAGCGGCATCACCAGAGAGACCACAAGTGCAACCACCAGCGGAAAGAAGAGGACCAAGACCAGTTTA
Source organism: Amoeboradix gromovi (assembly GCA_018985225.1). Lineage (NCBI taxonomy): Eukaryota > Fungi > Sanchytriomycota > Sanchytriomycetes > Sanchytriales > Sanchytriaceae > Amoeboradix > Amoeboradix gromovi. Next base: position 15,487 of record JADGIF010000155.1, read on the forward strand.
GCTCGAATAAAATTTATACTCTACTTGAATTTATTTTTTGTATCAACATCTATGGGAATACGAAAAAAGCTCCAATGCAGTGCTGGTGGTTCCCCAAGAATTAGACATTAATATTTGCAAGGTGTTCATCATTAGCATTCTATGAGCTCTTATGACTGAAAGAATTCCACAACACCCATTTCGTCTTTGGGTGGAGCAATTTCAATTCACATTGAATCATTGGACAGTAATGATCGCAAGCTGGTATTACATAATACTTGGAGTACCTTGCAACAACATGAACAAAGCAGAGCACTAAATCTGCTTGTAGTGAGTAGCAAGTACAAGCAAACTGCAACATGTTCTCATTTTGAACTTGAGAACTTGGTGATATGGGACACCAAATATAATAAATGGAGTAAATTTTGACAAGACATTTCGAGAAAACTCGATTTCAAGTTTTTATTGTAAATCGAGTGTAAAAACTAGATCAGCTAATTTAACCAATCAAATAGTGTATATATACCAACCCAAATGTAAAAACTAGACCAAGTAATAGAATATTTCCTCTTTTAAAGTATATCATCATTTACAATTAAATTTAGACCAATCAAATCACAGATTCCCTCATAAAATTAATTTTGCTCCATGGCTTCACCCATTTCAGAGTCACTGGCATCTACTTCATTTTCACCTTTTCAATTACAAGTTGATGCTGATGAATATTTTAGAGTAAAAATATTTAAAGATCTATATACAAAACTAAAGGAAAGTTTTGGTATTGAGATGGAAATTGATTCTAATGTTGATTTACAATCAGGATCATCAGTGTGTGTAAAACACATATTTAGCAATAAGTTATTAGAACGTTCAATCGACAATGAAAATGAGGAATTCCTGGAATAGTACCTTGATACAAAGGATAACAGATGGGACATACACTACAAAAACTAGACAAAACAAAATGTATCCAAATTATAAAAATAAATAGTCTGTATAGCTATTCTTTTGCCCTTTCATCCAGTCTTTATTTTAGATTTGTAGAAAACTATTGACTTATGATTTGAAAAGAAAGAAAGAGGGTTATAAAAAAGTAAAAGAACGGGATAAAAAGGTGATTACTATGGAGATGGTAGCTACAAGCATAACAGAAGAGGAAACTGCTCTATTCCAAACAAGAAGTTGATCTATTCATTGGG
>JADGIF010000156.1:0-16653 GCA_018985225.1 Amoeboradix gromovi
AACGAGATGCAGGGTCTTCTAGTTTTATTTTGAAAAGAGGAATAAAATCAATGAAAGAAAATTGGTATAATAGAAGAAGATCTTTTATTAATGATAGCATTTCCTCCGTATGGAGCACCTCCTTTAAAAACGAGTTAGTCTAGTTTTTATATTTGGTGTCCCATACTATGCGAATAATGTAAAACTATCTGATAAAAATTAATTGGACGTAGCTGGTAAAACAAAGACGAAGTACTTAGACATTTGATGATATCTATATTGTCTGTAAGTTGAATAACCAAGGTGAAGATACAATGAGTACCTCTGTAAACATCACTGAGTCTAGTTTTTTCAATAACTCCTTAAAAGTCCCGATTTCTGAGAATATCTAGAATTTCTACAGAGAAACTAGCAATGCTAGATGCTCCGTTACAGCGATTGCTCACGCTTTCACTACCCTGAGGCGGGGTAGAATAAGGATGCTTATGCTTGTATATATTCCTTGCTGCCATATGGTCTCTATTGTTGTGCATGCAGTACAAACAATCACATACTAATTATGAAATAAGTGGTTTACAGGTTTATTTTTATCGTTGATTTCTTTTGAGAACGGGTTGAAATGCATCTAATTATTCCATGTTTGGATCAGTTCCTCAGTGTTGATGAATGTATGCTGTACATGTTAGTTATTAATCTAGATTTGACATATTCAGGATAACATCCATTGATTTCATTAGCGATTAGCGAAAATGAAGAATATTGAGTATTTAAGCTATTCGAAAAATGTAGAAAAGTCATGCAGTTATAAAAATACATACAAATTCGCGATAAATGATTTATTCAAGAAAATAATTGAGCTGCCCCATATCATTTTCGGAATCTAGAAGGGTTTTAATTGGTTGGATTCACGTGATAGTGAACAGGGACCAAAAGTTTCGACTTCATGTAAATGCGTTTAATTGTAGGTTTTCGAGATATCTCAGTGCCTGAAGGTGTATCAATTAAAGTGAAAGCGCGAGCAGTCTCTGTTACTGGTCCTAGAGGTACCTTGAACAAGGAATTCAAGCACATTCCTTGTGAGATTACAAAGCACAACAGTTCAACTATTAGAGTACAAGTTTGGCACGGCCAGCGTAAACATTTAGCTTGTGTCAGAACCCTATGCTCTCATATTGAAAACCTTATCATTGGTGTAACAAAAGGTTTCTTATACAAGATGAGATTGGTATATGCGCATTTTCCCATCAACGTAAGCATTGTAGATGGGGGTAATACTATTGAAATCAGAAATTTCTTGGGTGAAAAGATAACTCGTGTTGTAAAATTGTTGCCCGGTGTTGTTGTTGAATTAAGCGAAAGCACTAAAGATGAATTGATTCTTAAAGGAAATAATGTTGAAAATGTAAGTCAGTCTGCAGCTTCTATCCGTCAATCTGTACTTGTTAGAAACAAGGATATTAGAAAGTTTTTAGACGGAATCTTTGTGTCTGAAAAGACTAACATCGTTATTGATCAAGATTAAGTAAATTCAAGTTGTTAAAAATTTCGATATCGTTTTCCCTGAAACATGTCCCAACCTGCTGCCAAGCCTTCTGCTGCTTCTCAAGAACAATCTGATTTCGTTCTACCTTTGCCTAGGCAACTGATTGCTCCTGCTCCCACTACTGAACGTGCTCAACCAGTCAAGTTAGATGTAAACTTCAGAAATCAACTAGCGTATGCCAACAACAAAACTGTCTTCCTTATCGATCTCAAGCAGCATGATCATTTGACAAACAATGCTCAAGCGTATACTGAACATCTCTACCCTGTCAGTGCTTGTTCTTTCACACCTTCCGGGTATTACTGCAGCTCAGGTGATCAATCTGGTCAGGTCCGTATATGGGATGTAGTTCAACCTGAGCATATTACAAAATATTCTTATGATGTCTTCAATGGTGCAATTCTCGATATCGCGTGGAATGAAAATGATCGATTAATTATTGGCGGTGACGGTAAGGAGGAAAAGGTGAAGGGTATACTATGGCATACCGGTACCACCATAGGTGAATTTCCTGGGCATTCAAAGCGCGTTAACTCTGTTTCTCATACCAAATCTCGTCCTTTTAAAGCGTTTACTGCTAGTGACGATCAAACAGTTAACTGCTACTCTAACATCCCTTACGTTTATCAATTAAGCTTAAAAGACCACCAACGCTTCATTAGTGATGTAAATTGTAATAGTACTTTGCTCTTGAGTGCTGGGTTCGATGGATTGGTCAACTTGTATCCCCTGGACAAGATAGGGAAAATTGAGTCTAACGGCAAGACATCTGTCCAATGTCATGATTCTGCAATTATGTCTTTGGGCAGTAGCGATACTCAATTCTGCACTGCGTCTCTTGATAAGTCTATCAAGCTGTTTGATATTGCTACTTTGAAATGTATCAAAGAATATCAAATTACGACATCAACAACTGCTATCAATAACCAGCAAATGGGGCTGTGCTTTAACTCTCACACAAACGGCATCTACTCTGTAAGTTTGGATGGCACCTTGAACTTCATGGATCCTCGTATTAAAGATCCTATGCTTGTAAATGTTGTTAACAAATGGCACAATCACTGTAAGCCTATTACTAGCATATATTCTACCAAAGATGTAACTTTTTGGACGGCTAGCTATGATGGTAGAGTTGTCCAATGGAAGAACAAGCCTGCTAAAAGCACTAGTAAACCTGGTACTCCAACAGCAAGTCAAAATAATCTGAACTCCACAAGTCCCCCAAAAAGTCCACTAAGCCCGACATCCAACAGCGGTAACGGAATTGTTCCTCTATCTTCTCATGTCATAACATCTCACACTAATCAAGTTGTTTCTATTAAACCATACAAATCAGCGGTTGTAACTGTTGGAATGGATGATTTGTTAATCAACCACAATGAGACACCTCCTAAATCTTTAAAAATCCAAGGATTAGCTAAATCGCTCTCAATTTACAAGGACTTCGCATTAATTGCTAGCTCTAACGGTATCCAAAGTGTGGATTTGGTAAAAATGACATTGAACATGTTATTAAAAGGTGACTACAGTTGTATAGCTTCATTGGGTGAATATACTGTGTTAGGAATTGATAATAAGGCTATTGTTTACAAGACTGGTGATTTGTTAACACGCTCCGCACCTTTAAACACATTTACTGTTAAAGGAAAGATTACCTGCTGTTTGATTACTCCTGATATGGAATACATAGCAACCGGTAGCAGTGAGAGGCAAGTAGCTTTACATAACATCCAGAATGGACAGACTATAGTGGACCAGTGGGTATTTCATTCTTCCAAGGTTACTTGCCTCAGCAGCAGTCCGATCAAGATCAATGGAAATTGGAGCATTGTTAGCGGAAGTGTAGATGGAATCATAATGATCAATAAAGTAGATAAGCCTTTAGAACCTGTAAAGGTGCAGCCTGCTCACCAAGAAGGGGTCAACTGTGTAGAATGGATAGATGTGGTGGAAAAAAAGAGAAAAGAAAAGAAAGATGGAGAAGAAATAGTATTTACAGATACTGTTTGTATTGTGAAGAGTACAGGGGGGGATGCAACAATTAAAGTATGGGAAATTGTATTTTAATAATAAATAGTTTTGAATTTTTATTTATTTATCGGAAGTTAAACATCATGTTCGGATCTACACGACATCCAAGCTGCGTTCTTTGATTCCATGTCTTCATATTCACGAGAACAATCATCTGAATTGCTCATGCAGCTGTGGTAAATTCCGTTGGCATTTTCAAGTTCGATACACCGTTGATGACAAGGGCCAGGAAGAGTAGCAGCATAGATTGTAAAGAAAAGAATAAGCAGAAGCATTTTCAAGTTGCAAAATGTTTCTGTCCATAGAATATGTAGGCCTGAGTAATTATGATATCCAATAGGATAGTTCGTAAAAATGTGCAGCTAATTGACAGCAAGTAATTACAGGTCTCTTTCTAGAAGAATTTCTTGCAAAGTAGTTATGAATTCTTATGCTTTTTCCACTTTTTAATTAAATGGTACACCAAATATAAAAACTAGACTAACTCGTATTTAAAGGTGCTCCATACGGAGGAAATACTATCATTAATAAAAGATCTTCTATTATACCAATTCTCTATTATTAATGTCATTCCTCTTTTCAAAATAAAACTAGAAGACCCTGCATCTCGTTCAAATATATGAGGTCTTTGAGAATCTAAGCAAAAGGTGCATCTTCTTAGACGTTACTCTTTTCTAGAGTCATTTTGTAATGCTATACTAACATCATTACTCTTATCTATTCTAATTTTTACTGAGTAATAGTGATATTTTATTTGAAGTAAAGATTGGATGAAAGAGTTAGAGAATAGCTGTACAGAATATTTATTTTTGAAATTTCGATACAAAAAGTTGTTTATTTTCCTTTTATACTCGTCAACTAGCTGAATGTCCACTCGTCTCTTAAAATCCATAAAATTAATAATGCTGAAATAATGTTCCAAGTTGTTACAGAAAGTTAGTCCAGTTTTTATATTTGATGTCCCGTATGGTTACGAGACTAAAAAGATTTAGAGAAATATAGATCTGTAGTTGGTGCATTATTTATTCAAGAAGAAATTTAGGAATTCATCATTAGTATTAGTTATTCACAATTATAGTAATTTAAGAAGAAATAGCAACAGCATAAGTAATGCGTTTACGTCAACAATTTCTGATGCAGATCCTGCTTGAGGTGTCGATGGATTTGGTATATTTCCAACGTTTCCAAGCAATGCATTATCGATAGAAACCTTGTTGAATTGACTGTTGTTAGTAAATTGACGTATTTGTTCATCAGAAAATCCGCTATTTTTGAGAAAATCTATTGGAATATTGGGCTCAGAAATATTTCGTTCAGCTGCCATGTCGTAGTTTTCGTAAGTATAGCAGTAATCATCAATTTTCATCATATCTTTAACTTGGTTCGGATATGGAACCAGCACATCTTCCATTGAAACCGGAAGGCCATTGGTAAGCCCATCATATTGAAGCTTGTCTAATGATGCTAACTTACCCTGAAATTTCCAGTAATACATATCAACTGTGCCATGATGCAAATAAAAAACTGGGTCATTTGGCGAATACTGTGTTTGCATATCACCACCGACATATCTATGGACTACTGCGTGTGGGTTAGGTTCCCAATACTCTGCCCAATCCTTATATGTGTCATATTGATTGTGTGCTTGAGTTAAAAACGATGTTCCATAAAACACCGATTCTCCAAATCCTCTAGATATGCATCCAGAGGGATGGGTTGCTGTTCTTAGTCTAATATCCGAGAATGGACCAGTTATACATTGGGTGACTCCGTTTCCTCCCATGCCTAACATGTTCTGAGACCATACCTCAGATTGTTTCCAATTCTGAGATTCATAGCTCCAATCCCAATACAAGAGGCACACTGATGAATCTACTTTCTGTAACATTGACTCCAGCTTAGCTATAAAGAGCCTATGCCATGGGAAGAAGGACTTGCTGCTATGGTTTAGAGAGGCGTAATAAAAATGCTCTCTTGCCATTTGTTCCCAGGGAGAGTAATCACTGCCATTACTTTCCATCAGTTTGCGGATTGCCCAGATAAATTTTGATTTTTCAGTATCACTTGCGTTATGAAATTCTTTTCTGACACATTTATAGCTGCATTGACCTTTAACTGGCGTAGTTAATGCTGGTACTGGCATATCAGCATATGGATTGGGACCTAATGCTTGACTCATTGACAGCATACAAAACGATTAATATATCTTGCGATTCAGAATTTTGTACAACTCACAGATCTGAGATTCCCAGTACCTCGGAGCAAAAAATAGAGGAAATTTATTTATTTTTGTAGTGACTTAGTAGCCGATAGCTCACTGCCCAAGTATGTTGAATCCAACCCAAAGTATGAGGAGGAACCACTCTCAACATCTGTCAGCTTTTTTATCAGCACCATGGATATGACGTCCAACAAGAAGTAATAGACTGCCAGCGCATGCGCTGTATATTTAAATGTAATAAAGCAGTTGTCATAGAGTTCTTTGTTCTTGTTCGACACCCAAAAAGATAAAACTACGAGTATAATGATAACGGGGAATATCAAAAGAAACACTAGTAATGCATTTCTAGTGGAAATGTAAGCCTTTTCTATGGGTTTTGGGATTGAGACACATACCATTCTTGTCTGCCTTAGTTGCTTCAAAAGTAGAACCAAAAACGTCACATCAACGGTTGCTGAATATATAGTCAACAGTCCAACTAAAGAGAATAATAAAGACGGCACATTATACCATAGTGTAGCAACCTTTGTTGCCATTGTAGCCAGGTACAAAACTAATCCCACCGCTATAATCAATGGTTGATAATTGATTTTCCATTGGTTTATGGTCCTAAGTATGCTGTACTTAAAGGTCGAAGCTAAAAGCAACACAAAAAACAAGAGATAGGTCATATGTGCCAACAAGAGATTAAGCCCATAATACATCCAATTCTTGCAAGAGTTTTCTTTTAGACTTCTAGAATCACAAATAACTTGTGAGAAATATAGCAAGCTGGTAATTAGACTTCCAGAGACAATTAAGATCATCGAAAAGTAAAAATAGGTTTTTTTGAACTCTGTCTTTCTTTTTAGTTGGTATACCGTAGCGATGCTAATAATTAACGAAATGATCGCTAGAACAAATCCAATAATTGTAAATGTGTCAGTTGTTAAAATGTCATCTGGATCAATAGTTACCATATTAATTTCACAATGTCACTTGGAATATATCGAGGTTGTTAAGCCAATCATAAATCGAGCAATCACCTACTAATTTATCATAGCCAATGGCTTTTCTGTAACTAATTGCATATAGAATCAGTACTACTGTAATTCTGTGTATCTTTGACGCTGAACGCAACTACAGAGACGATTCTGGACTGCGTTGATGTGCTCATCAGTAAATATATTGGGACCACAAGGTGGCGAAGAATATAGACTTGAAATAAATGCATCATTATTTGTCCCAATCTGTGTCTCTATGAAGCAATTCACTAGCTTAACCTGTCAAGTGATGTTGCCATTTCCTGTGGAAATTCTTGATTTTCGTTCAAGTCAATCAATTTAAAGAGTTTTATGATTTTGATACACGGAAATGGTTGGTACTTTACAAAAGTTGCAGTTTAAAAACAAACTGCAATACGATTTTGTCAATATAAAATTGATTCAGCACTTCGTTGACCCGGAATATGTGCTTCAGAATGCTGAGGGTTATCTGTATGCGATTATCAATTACAGAGTGACAAATGACGTTTGTAAACTTTTAAAAGTCATGCCCTCGTTTCCTATCGTTGACAGTAACTCTCTAAAGTCTACTGTTGTTTATAGACCCCATTCTCTCAACATACATGATCAAGGCTCTTTTATATCCAATCTGTCCAAGTATTGCCAGGTATTACCCAAGCATAAAGATTTAGCTTTGTTAGATCTAATTACCTCCCAAGCAAATGAAAACCCTGATTATAATGATATCGTTGATATACTCAACGGTAAAGAGCATGTTATCGTCAAGTATTGTTCCAACTGGATTGAATTAGCAATTGGCCTAATTCTACACAAACGATTATTACCTGAGCAGTTAACTAATGTTCTTATAAATACAAAGGACAATTTTCCTAATGATAAGCTTATTACTCGTATTGGTATCCCCTACTTACAAATTTTAAAGAACATTTTTATGTTAGAGCTTGATTGTGTTTATTTTCTTAGTCCTTGCGATTCTTTTCTATGCAAACATATATTTGCCTATCTGCATAAAAAGGGTCATATTAATCAGGTATTGTATAATGACCCTGATATTGAATGGCGCTGCATTACTTATTTACTTCAATATAGAGAATACAAAACAGCTCTTATGATAATAGCAAATTTACACGGTATTAGAGGAATATCACTATTATTGCCAAAGATACCGATGAGTGACAGTGTATTTCACCTAGTGTTGAAGTTTATTGGTACATACAAGGAAGTTTTAGGGTTTTGGTACCAGGTAGTTTGCACTCATTTAGGCATTCGCAATGTACAAATATCAGCAAGGAATATTACACGATGCTATAAAATACTGCAATTTAGCCCGGAAATATGGTAAGTTTGCAGAGAGTGATACACTGGCAGCCAAAATCACAAATGTCTACTTTGAAGATCAATACGATAATTTGAACACTTTGGAACTAAAGAGCCTGACAGAATTGCAAGACATAGATCATTTCGAGCTATTATATTATTACCAAATCACGAACAAACTGGTAATCGAATACAAAGACAAGGAGGAAATACCGATTGATGTGTATCGATATATGCTCAAAATATTTAAATTGGCAGATACTACACAGATACAAGACACCAGACTGATCATACAATTGTATTTCAAAGTAATGGAATGGACAGAGAAGCCAAAGTCATTGGTATTTGCAGCAATGTCAAGCAGCTTGAAATTAAAGGGTGGATACAGAAAACAGTCATTATATTGTATAATGGAGCACTATGCACAGTCGACAGAAACGAATTTGGAATAAATAGAGAGAATATATAGTTTATTCGTGTTTTTCTTGTTTACGTCTTTGGTGTTGAATGATATCTGTTAATTCGTCAACCTTACGCTTAGCTCTTCTTAAGGTCCCTAGACGCTGTTTAGCAAATTTCTTAGCTCTTTTGTCTTTGGAATTTTTGATTAATTCCATAATTCTCTTTTCATACGGAGCAAATCCCACAACTTCTCTAATTAACGATTTTACAAAGATACCTTTTTTAGTCAATGTTCGCTGGTTACCTGGCTTTGCTTTGGATTGTCTAGGTGTTGTGTATGTCATACGAAATAGCTACTGACAAAGAAAAAAGATGGAGACGAAATCACGTTTAATTTGATGACACAAAAAGCCCAAATGGGGGATCGCAGAATCCTATCTAGATGAGGGTTTTTGATCATTTTTCCAAGATCTGCGCTTCTCGTCTGACACTTTAGAGCTTGAGTTCTGGAAAAGTTTGAATGGTTATTCTAAAAACCGTTCAGCTAGAAAATCGATGGTTAACCCGCACAGTTATTTACAGTTTGACTAGCATAGCTTCAATATTACTGCACTTACTCTTAAATCTTCTTCTTTTTAAGTCTTGTTTTTTCAGATATTCTATCTTTTCAGTTACGTCGTTAACAATACTCAAAATAAGCTTACAAAAAAAGTTGCATAAGTCTAGTTGAAATAAATGATTTACTATTTTTTTTCTGAAAGTTCTTGCATTTTTTTAATCAAATGCTTATGTAGGAATGGAGATAACTGCGGATATCCGTTATCGGTTTTAAATTGGTGCAGCTCATTAATTTGCACTTTACCGTCTCTACTGCAGTATCCAAATATATCCTCAATTGGTGGAACCCTGTTCTGCACAAAGTCATACCTGTAATCTCTGATAGGCGCCCAATATGATCTTTCAAATTCACCTTTTACAAAAGGGCAATCTTTTGACTTGCCCAATAAAACAGATCGCAGCGACTTAGAATACACCTCCAAAGGTTTGTCATTCTTTGCGAATGTGATGTTATTTGGGAATTTCACAACACTGCCCTGCTTGATGACTGGGACCTTATTAAACATTGGGGACACTAAATATAAAAACTAGACAACTCGTTTTTAAAGGAAGTGCTCCATACGGAGGAAATTTAATAAAAGATCTTCTACTATACCAATTTTCTTTCATTACCTTCAATCCCCTCTTCAAAATAAAAGTAGAAGACCCTGCATCTCGTTCAAATATATGAGGTCTTTTGAGCATCTAAGCAAAAGGTGCATTTTCTTAGACGGTACTCTTTTCTAGAGTCATTTTGTAATGTTATAGTGATATTTTATTTGAAATAAAGATTGGATGAAAGAGTAAGAGAATAGATCTACAGAATATTTATTTTCCTTTTATACTCGTCAACTCCGCAACTAGCTGAATGTCCACTCGCCTCTTAAATAATGTTCCAAGTTGTTACATAAAGTTAGTCCAGTTTTTATATTTGATGTCCCATATGTAAGATTAAAACTTTATTTAGAGAATTTAAAAGGACATGTTTATTGCTTAGAGAACATCACTGCTTCGAAAAGTCGTCCCATTTGAAGGAGTGCTCAATATCCATATCTATTAAAGTAACATCTAATTGTTTTTCAATATTTTTAGCCGCACCATCTCCACAGAGCCAAACATCTACTCTGCATGATCTGTTTTTACGTACACAAATGGCAACGCCATTAATATCATCCATATCCTTATATGATTCACCCACGCAGTGCATTAATATTTGTTGATACACACCTTTACAATCCCTACCTTTGATTAAACTTCCTTTTAATCGACCTTTGTTTTTCTTTTCTTCCCAAGCGGGTCTAATGCCTTCTTTAAAAAAATATAGTGAAGTTTTATCGTCCATATTCTCCAGCTGTCTTAAATTATTGAAAACACTCCAAAATTCTTCAACGGTGGTAATTTCTACAACCTTTTGCAATGAATCAAAGTCGTTGACTGGTTGGTACCACAGAACCCAGCTATTTGTCAATGGATGAAGATATTGGTATTCCTCGTCATGGTTGGGTTCAATGTCTTTTGGGGAAGACATTTGTATGAAGGAGCTAAATATCTTGTTAAGCCAACGTGAGGGCAAGAAATTGTTCTGATAATACAAAAAGTAACTTAGACTCATATATCAGAAAACATTTTATTGATGGGAAAAATCATCCCAGTTGAATGTATGATCATTTATATCCATAGAGTTCAAAGTTTCATCTAGTTTAGTCTCAATTTGATTTAAACCACCTTCTGACTTTAGCCAAACGTCCAATCTAAATGCTTTGTTCTTACGAACACATATTGCGACCCCATTGATCTGATCCATAGACGGATATGCTTCACCAATACAATGCATAAGAACTTGCTGATATACTACATTGCAATCTCTATTGCGAATAAGGTTTCCTTTTAATCTTCCCTTGTTTTGCTCATCCTCCCAAGCAGGCTCAATTCCTTCTTTAAAAAAATAAAGAGTGGTTTTATCTTCCATATTTTCTAATTGTCTTAAATTATTAAACACACTCCAAAATTCCTCAATTGATTTTACTTGCACAACTTTTTGTAGTGATTTGAAATCATTGAACGGCTGATACCACAACATCCATTGATTTTTAAGAGGATGTAACTGCTGAAATTCATCTTTTGGTAAATTAGTGGAACAGTTGACGTTGGTAGACATGATTGTGTTAGGAGGGGAGTGTATTTTATTAACTGACGTTAATCAAATTTTGCCCAATCAGACAAATAATAAGTCATGCCTCCGAATTGCAGAATTAAAAACATTATTTTGAGAATTACGACTTCTGCCCTGAAAACAAAGTTTGATGTCCCTGCAAAATCGAGCAAGAGCAATGAGTATTAAAGTTAATGACCAGGCTCAGCGTATATCTGAATTCACTGCAGGACTGTCACAGTCCTACGGTAAATCCCTAGAATACCCAGAACTGAGAATGCACCATACATCACCGCCACCTTCTCCAGTACTGAACAGCGAAGAGTCTTTTAGTTCGCCAGAATTATTTGGAATCGATGTTCCACTTATTGTCATGGATGATTCGGGTACTACCAAGAAAGAAGGTATATTTAACACTATCAATATCCTTATGGGAATCAGCATACTTACTCTACCTTTTGCTTTGCACCTGTCTGGAATTATTGTTGGAGTTGGTTTATTTATTACTTACTCATTAGTTACCAACTACACTGGTAAATTACTTGGAAAATGTCTGCAAGATCCCCACTTAAAAACATACAGCGATATTGCGTATGAAGCATTTGGTAAATATGGCAGCCTGGTTAGCATTGTATTTATTCTTGAACTTTTGGCAGCCGGTGTTGCACTACTGATCCTTGTTGAAGATAGCGTTAGTGTATTTACCAATATAGATGGTAAGTTTATAAAGTTTTTGGCTTTTTTAACTGCTACGCCGTTTTTATGGTCAAACTCACTAAAATTGCTTAGTTATACATCTTTAGTTGGTATAGCGACTTTTGTTTATCTGCTTTTCCTGTTAATTGGACAGGGATTGTTGGTACATGAGCAACCAGGCTCATTAATAAACCCTAAGGCAATTCGAATCTATCCAAATGAATTCTGGAATGTTTGGCTGGCTAGCGGTTTAATCATGGCTAGCTATGCTGGTCATGGGTGCACTCCATCTGTTTTTGTTGATTTGAAAAATAAAAAAGAATTTCCTTCCCTTTTGAACACTTCATATCTGGTTGTATTTACAGTCTATATTTGTGTTGCTGTATGCGGCTATCTTATGTTTGGAGAACTGGTAGATAACGAAATAACAATAAGCATGTCAAAAGTCACCACTTATTCAAGGCTAGCAAACAACGTGTTGATTTCATTGATGATAATCGGACCTCTAACCAAGTATCCATTAGTGGTTAGGCCCATTACTACAAATCTAGAATATTACTTGTCTGAATATTTTGGGAGGTCTTTTACAATATGGAGGAACATCTGTAGAACACTTGCTAGTGCTTTGATTTTAATGATTGCATTGCTATTTCCATCTTTTGAGCGAGTGATGGGTGTTGTAGGCTCTCTATTCTCGTTTGTAGTTAGCGTGATATTGCCGTGTATATTTTATTTGCGGATTTGTCACGTAGAAAGAAAAGAAAAGCTAATGATAATGGTAATTATAGCTGCAAGTATACCGATATCAATACTCGGAACTATAGCTGCGTTCCAATAAATTGAAAGTACTTAACCATTTTTATTTTTATTTTTCTTTTTCTTTTGATCTTGCATCCTTATTGTGCCTTGCTGGATATTGGTTTGATCAGCTTCGTCTAGTTCGCTCAATTTATCACGAGTGCTTAAATAGAACATTAAATCCCGCACTTGTTCCTGTAAGTCCGATATTTCCATGTCTTTAATTTTAATTTGTTCTTCATGTTGTTGTTTATGAGTACTTTGATTCCTTTTTAATTGTTTATTTAAAGCTAGCTCATCCAAATAAAACTGTTTTAGTTTGGAATGCTGCTTATCAAGCCCATCATATTTTTGTTGCAAGTTGCTTTTTAGTAATGCGTCTGATTTCAAAATTTGTTGTAAACGTTTATTATTTGAAAGTTCACACTCATGTTGTAGAGTCAAGTTGTTCAAATCAGATTTCACTTTAAGCAGCTCTATATTCCTGTTATCTTGTTCTTTGCGCAAGGAAATAATTTCAGTTTCAATATCTTTTATTAGCTGCTCAAAATAATGTCGCTGAGAGTCTAGTTGAGTGGTTAGCAACAACGCAACATCGTTTTTAGGCTTTTCTTGCTCTGTCTGGTTCTTTACTAACGGATCTGTCTGTACTATTTTGCCATCACCTTGAATTAACCGATGTACAAATTCATCATTGATATAGTCCCAGACTCGCTGCGTTTTAATTTCCAACGCAAAACAATGGTCCGTCTTTTGAAAATGCTCATAAGCGTGTCCCAGCGCATACCTGCCACACCCCACACTTCCGCATAACAAACAAATCCAAACATCAGTAAATGCTGTTTTGTAGTTGTCCAGAACGCACTCTGCACACGGCGTATTCATTTCTATATTTCGACAAACAGGGCAGCTGTTCCCCCATTTTAATAAGCAGTCGCAATGAAAAGAATGATTACAAAGAATTGTCATTATGCCACTGGTACCCGTATCTATGCGTTCAAGACAAACAGGACAATTAGGAAATTCAATTATTTTGTCATTTACTGGAGACTTTGGATGAATGTAAACATTTTGCACTTTTAAAATGTTACAAATCTGATTGTCAATTTTACTAAAAGGCTTACCATGGTACTCGATTATTAAATCCTCAATTTCGCAATCTAATCGCAGCAAAACCATCATTTGGCTTCGTAAGTAGTCGCTGTCTGTTCTTTCCTGCTTAATACATCTGAAATAACGAATGTTTGATTTAAAAGTTTTTAAAAACTCAACTATCTCAGAAACACCCATATAATCTGGAATATTAAGAATAAGTCCTAAATTATTATGATTATAAGTGTTTTCTTCTATGTGCTTATACAAATGAAGACTTCCTTCGACTAAATAATGTCGGACTTGTTCGTTTGGCGTACATGGTAACAAATAGTCTTCAATAAACAAAGTCTCCTCGCGAAGATTTGGAAGTGATCTTGTACCGGGAAATAAATTGGTCCCTAAATCCTTCTCAATCTCAGACATTTCCGAATTGATGGAAGCCTCTGTGCGAATATGAACCGAAAATGAAGATGACTTCATTAAGTTTGAAAAATTAAAAGGATCAGGACGGTTAGGCGTAAATCCGAAATATTATTGCGGTACTTTAGCTACATTTTTAAGCAAAAGATTGTCAAGCCGTTTCCCACAGGTTGAAGACGTCTGTACTTTGTTTCATTTAAAAATGATGAAAAGAGGTGACTCAAAAACAGACTCCATAGGAGCCATAGACATACCAAACAATGATTATTGCAACATCAAAAATAATTTGCGAGTTAACGAAGACCACTCCAGTATTCATGTAGGAGTAGGAGAGATGGAATGTGGTGAGATAGCTATGAAGAAATCGTTATTCGGGAGATTATGGGAAAGCTATCAGCCAACTGTAAGTGGAATTGGACATGCCTGTGTTTCTAAAATGGAATATTTGGGAGAATATATATGTGACACCGTGGGAATTACAAGGCCAAAGTATGAATGGGAAGTTGGCGAATACTTCACAAATCAACAAGGTAAGCCTAATTAATTCAGAGCAGCAGAAGCAGCTAATTATGCAAGATCTGGCTAATAAATATGGTTGATTAAACTTGTGATTGGTTCATTTTTCATTCTACCGCGCTTTTTACTGAACCGGTTATCATTTTAGCTATGTTCCTGGCACAACTCTTGAGTGCATGCGAATTTAAGCTACCAAACGGTGTCAGCCAGGGCCAATCATTTTTGATCCAGGCAGTTGCAACTTACCTTCCTAACACTCAAAACAAAATTTCCATCTCAGGATATTTCGTTATTACAGACCCATGTACAATCACCATTAAGGATTTAATATACACTCCTCAAATGCAACAGGTTTTCTTATACTCTAGTAGTGCCTCCAACATAAACGATTCCAGTGCGTCAGGGCAGCAACTAAGCACCAAAGAAATTGCTCAGTCCGCATTTAAAGGAACTCTCCAGAATATTTCTTTGACAAAATCTATTGAGGATGCAAAATCATTGAAATTGTTCAGTAGTCAGAGTAACTTTGTCTTAGGAGCTTCAACTATTTCCAATAACAGTAATGGATTGTCACCCACTTTTTATGCAAGTATAATGTTCTTAATCAAAGAATTCATGAATAAATAAGTTTTAAATCTGAAGTTTGAGGTTTTAATAATTTAATACAAATAATTTATTGCAAAGTAAAAACATATTTACTCATCCACAACAACTTTTTTGCTGTGCATCCTGTGAAGGAGTTAGGTTGATAGCATCTCCTTTAGATGGCGCCACTCCTGACCCACTCTCAAGTTGTTTCTTTGAGGCGTTTCGATATATTTCTAAGTTAGTTAATAGTGAACCTGTAAGAATCTTTTGGAAAGCTTGCTCGACATTTGTAGAGTCCAGAGCACTAGTTTCAATAAACATTGTATTGTTATCTGTGGCATACTGTTTGGCTTCCTCTGTTGGTACTGCTCTTAAATGTCTTAAATCCGACTTATTACCAACCAGCATAATGACAATGTTGTTATCTGCATGGTCTCTTAGCTCCTTGAGCCACCTGTTCACATTTTCGTATGTATTGTGCTTTGCAATATCATAAACAAGTAGAGCGCCTACAGCACCTCTGTAATAAGCACTGGTAATCGCTCTATATCGTTCCTGTCCGGCGGTATCCCAAATTTGTGCTTTAATCGTCTTTCCGTCTACTTGTATACTTCTAGTAGCAAACTCAACACCAATAGTCGACTTGCTTTCCATGTTGAACTCATTACGTGTAAACCTGGAGAGCAAGTTGGATTTACCAACCCCGCTATCTCCAATTAATACTACTTTAAATAAAAAGTCATATTCGTCTTCGGCTTTTGACATGATGCGATGTTTCACTTGATTTATTTTAAATTAAAAAACTAACCAGATCATTCGTCAGTTTTTTAATTCATGGAACAAATCTTCGAAGAAAGATTTTAAAGAGTTAGAAGTAATATCAGGCTGCAGTCTTCAGGAGAAAGGTATTAGCATTTACAGTGTCTCGATTTTAAATTTCACCATTGCATATCACCCTTTATCCAACGAAAGCATGTAAATCTAAACAATTTTATCAGCTATTGAAACCAAGTTCAGAGAAAGCTCGTTTGTTTCGCTAATATTTTAAGCCATATATCCGTGTCTAAAAATAAGTTGAAGTGATCATTAGCACAGTTGTCTAGATTGTAGGATCCCTAGAAAGCATATGGGACATCAAATATAAAAAGTAGACTAACTTTCTGAAGCAACTTGGAACATTATTTCAGCTTTATTAATTTTATGGACTTACAGGCGAGTGGACACTCAGCTAGTTGAGGAGTTGATGAGTATGAAAGGAAAATAAATAACTTTTTGTATCGAAATTTCAAAATAA
>JADGIF010000157.1:0-16647 GCA_018985225.1 Amoeboradix gromovi
TTCTTTTAACGTTTCTTTGTACAACTTATTTTTTGTATTATCTTTAATAATCATTGTTTTCAAGATTTAGACGGTGTTAAGAGCTTTTATACTAAATAAAGTTAAATGCGCCAATCGCATAGACTTGATATACTATTGGGTAATAAAATCAAAACAATGGTTTAAGCGGTTTTACAAAGTTAGTCTAGTTTTTATATTTGGTGTGTCGTATGTAAAAAACGAGACTAAGAGTATGACATTAATGTCTCAGATACCATTTAGTCATCGCATTAAGAGCATCCTATATACTATCACCTAATTTATACTAGCATACTCTTGAAATTTAGTGTAGGAGGTAAAATAGCTATATAAGGCTATTAGTAGAAGCAATAGATAGATTTTAGACTAAGCATTTAACATACCAGTTAAACAGAATTAAATTTTTAGCTTGTTTATTTAGTAACTAAATGGGGCCCTTGTAAGTGTAAGTGGAACAATGGAGCATAACCATTTTTACATAATTTACTAATAAAAAAGATTCCTTGTTTTGTGAAGCCCTATCCCTTATTAGTGAAAAATGTTCTTTTTGACTTTTGAGAATGTTCATATTTTTAAGTAACTGCGAGCCTGTAGCCGCCATTGAATACATGTTCTGTGAAAAGTGGACTCAAGAAGTAATACGGAACATTGGCAGCTCTCGGCTTTAACTGAGTAGATCATTTATCGTAGTTTTATCTCTTTTATAGCTTCAATAGACTCACCATATATAATTTTAATTGCAGAAAAACTCAATCCTCTACTCATCCTTTGGGCAAATGTTTTCAAGTTACCGTAACCAGAACATCTCAAATCTATAGATATCGGTAAGCGATATAGACTAACTCTTCCTTGCCTGAAAATGGTCTAAAAAAGAGGTTTTATTTCAAATAAAAGGAAAACTTTGGTGGAATACAATTAAGCATTTACCTAGTCAAAAGTGAGGAAGTGTGGTACTCGTAAGAAGCCAAGTTGAAAACACATACGTTGACAAACTGTTATTCTTAAATAGATAGAGACCATGTTGCAGTGCGAAAGATATACTTGTGTGCAACCGTATCCAATCCCGTCTCGGGTAGTGGAAACTTGAGAAATCACTGAAACGATGAGACTGGTCTTGTTGGATTTTCTGTACAAATTTTCGATTTTTGAGGATACCATGACTTTGTCTTGGGATATTTAGACCATCAAAACGGGACGAAGTTGCAAACTAGATTTTCTGAACATTTTTGTGAGTAAGAAATAATATTTAAATCAGCTACTGGAATTCTGGTTAAACTTTGATTAAGACCAATAGTTGTGGAGCATGGCTCATACAATTTATTATTTTGGCAAATGATTTTTATCTGACTAAAAGAGAATAAAAGATAAAATTGGGATACCTGATAGATGCATTCAATATGCAGGATGGAATGTTTGTGAATACCCAAAATCATAAGTACACTTTTGACTTCTTAATTTGTGAAACTTAGGTTCAATGGGCAATGCTAGTGAAGATTGCACTCATCCCTCAGTATACGGAACACTATGTGTCCTTTGTGGTTCTGAAGTGAGCAATAACAATGAAAAGGATGACAACTACCACACCATATTACATGATAATGCTCATTTAAAAATGAACAAATCTCATCGTGAGTTAGACGCATCGCTGCAATCTAAAGAGTTGGTTAAAAGCAGACAACTTGTGTGTATACTGGATCTGGATCAAACTATATTACACTGTTTAATTGGTAAGGTAACTGGGAAGGATGAAATACTATCATTTTATTTGCATAATTGTCTTTATAACATCTATTTTAGAAAACATTTAAGGCAGCTGTTAGACACTCTAAAAAGCGACTATATGACCCATATATATACTATGGGAACTAATGAATATTGTGAGCAAATTAAGAACTACATGAGTGCAAAAATGATGTTTGATGTTAATTCTAGATGGATGGGTAGAGACCTTAACATACTGCCTGGTGAACAAGCACACATGAAGTCAATCAATCGGTTTAATTGTCCATTAGAGTACACAATCGTGTTGGATGATAGAATAGAGGTGTGGAAACAGATCGACAACGTTGTACCGATTCTACCCTACTATCACTCTCTTGTTGGTGATATAAATGGATCAGATAGGTTCAAGCTGTTTCAGAATGTCGTGTTCAAGATGGACAATCATCTTGTTTACGTTGATCGGCTGTTAAAACTAGTTCATCAGGAGTTTTATAAAATAAAGCACGCTAATTTAGAAGTTAATGATGTCCCTAGAATCTTGAAGGAATGCTTGAGCATATTCAAGGACTGCTATTTCGTTTTAACTGGATTTATTCCTACAAGCAGTAACAAAGACTTGTTCATTCCTATTTTAAATCTGATCGAAAAATATGGCGGTGTAGTGTCAGATGAGGTTACGGACAAGACTACCCATTGTATATGTATTTATATGGAGGAGTCCGCAATAATAGATGAAAAGCAGTTTTTGGATGATGTAGAGACATCTGTACCTCTAACACCTAATGATGATACACAAATAGATGAATTCTTGAAGAGCAAAGCTTCTTTAACTATAAAAACAACCGATAAGGTTAAACAAGCAAAGAATAGGTGTTTTCTTCTGCCTCCAGAATGGATATACCTTTCATGTTACTCATATTGCAGATTAAGTGAAGAGAGATACAACTATCTCGGTATGCTTCCAAGTTGTGATCCTGTATTGCGATCGAGGAAAGTAGCTATGGTATTAGAAAGCAAAGAAAGTTTGGTACCACAAACTGGGAGGAACAGGGCAAAATCAACATCGACTATGAGTTCGAGTGACCTTGAGTCTCTGGCAAATGATTTAGAGAATGATTATGAATAAATTTATTTTCAAAGTTTACAACAGGGACGCACACTTTAAGGGTCGCTACGACCTTGAATTTAGAGAGCTATACCGTCTCGGTTTCATATTAGAATCAAGAATCAATCTTTGAGATCCAGACTAAAATTGAAACATAATTTTTGTACAATTTGCTTGTTTTGGCTCTATTTATTAGAATAGTGGACTTCCGAAAACTCCCAATGATTCCCCTAAGAAATTATCAATGCTAGTCACTTCGCCACAGCTGTCAATCACGCTTACACTGCCTTAAGGCCCTGATCACTTAGGAAGGCCCTTATTCTTCCAAAGGTCAATTGAACAGGTATTCTCCACATTTGTTTTCTTTAGTTTTACACGCCTTTGCACACATTAGGCTATTAAATACTGCGACATATTACACAAACGTCTCTTTAACTTCAGTTTGAATGGAGACTTCATTTTGCACTACTTCCTGTTCTCTCCTCGTTGAAAGTCCTGATTTCCGAGAAAACCGAGAATTTCCACAGAGAAACTAGCAATGCTAGATGCTCCGTTACAGTGATCGCTCACGCTTTCACTACTCTGAGGCGGGATTGAATAAGGATGCATATACTTGATGTATATGTTCCTTGCTGCCATGTGATCTCTATCTTCAAATGACACTTTGTACAGGTTCAGGTTTCTAAGTTGGTGTCTTAAGGCTGCCACACCTTGTACATGTCCGACTAGTAAATGATTCATTACATTCGATTATCGTCTTTCCTCTTTGTTTACATTTGAACTTCAAGCGCTCCTTGAATAAATTGTACAGATATCTCTTATAGGCATTGAAAGACATCTAATTCTTCCATGTTTGGGCCAGCTTATTAGTGTTGATGAATGTGTGCTATACCTGTTGTTTCTTTATATTTGACATATTCGGGATTACAACCATTAATTCAATTTACAATTCGTGAAAAGAAAGAGTATCCAGTATTCGAGCTATAGTAAAATCTGGAAAAGTCATGAAATTATATAAAAATACACGC
The DNA here is from genome assembly GCA_018985225.1 of Amoeboradix gromovi. NCBI lineage: Eukaryota > Fungi > Sanchytriomycota > Sanchytriomycetes > Sanchytriales > Sanchytriaceae > Amoeboradix > Amoeboradix gromovi. Next base: position 3,874 of record JADGIF010000157.1, read on the forward strand.
AAATTCGCAACACATGATTTATTCAAGAAAACAATCGAGATGGTGCAGGAACATGTATCTGGGACACCAAATATAAAAACTAGACTTACTCGTTTTTAAAGAAGGTGCACCATACAGAGGAAATGCTATCATTAATAAAAGATCTTCTGTTATACCAAGATTCTCTCATTAATTGTATTCCTCTTTTTAAAATAAAACTAGAATACCCTGCATCTCGTTCAAATATATGAGGTCTTTGAGCATCTAAGCAAAAGGTGCATTTTCTTAGACGGTACTCTTTTCTAGAGTCATTTTGTAATGTTATACTGACATCATTACTCTTATCTATTTCATTCTCACAGACACTACATTTCTTTGATTTACTGGTGTATGAAAGCTTTTGCTTTCTCTTGGCCATAGCTTTATTAGGAAAGGTCTCTATTTATGTGCAAGACAGTTCTTTCTGGATAGTTCTTAAATGAAAATATACCCTATTATGAATCAGTATTATGAATCAGTATTATGAATTAGTACTATGAACTAGTATTATGAATTAGTATTATGAATCAGTATTATGAATCAGTATTATGAATCAGTATTATGAATCAGTATTATAAATCAGTATTATAAATCAGAGGTTTATTTGAAATAAAGATTGGATGAAAGAGAAAGAGAATAGCTGTACAGAATATTTATTTTTAAAATTTCGATACAAAAAGTTATTTATTTTCCTTTTATACTCGTCAACTCCGCAACTAGATGAATGTCCACTCGCCTCTTAAATCCATACAATTAATAAAGCTGAAATAATGTTCCAAGTTGTTGCAGAAAGTTAGTCTAAGTTTTTATATTTGATGTCCTAATTGTATATCCCAGTGAATTCTATAGATTAGTAAAATTTTGGCTACCATTGTTTGGTGGCATATGTCATAGATGGGAAGCGCCTAATTAAAAGCTTTTATTCAGTTGCAACATTCTGTAATAATGATCGATTGGAACCATAAAATTCATGTAGTCACAACAATTGATTTGTAAAATCAAAGTCGATGACTAATTAACAGAGTTTAAGAAAATGCTATTGAATGCTTGAACATTAAATCTAGAATTCTTTTCGAGAACAAGATAAAAACCACTATTGTTGAATTACTAAACATACTGAATTTACAATTGCAGCTGGCGACTGGATGCTCACCTATTATACTAAAATATCTAGTTTTTACAGAGGTTGCCCATATTTTATTACTTTTTAGGAGATTTAGCTTATTTTTCTCTACTGGTTTAATCTTTTGCCATTTGCTAATAGACGCTCAGTGGCTTGAAGTTAATACAGCAACGCTTACCATTTATATCAAGACTATATCACAATTTATGAACCTGAATAGCATTGGGCTCTTATGAGAATGTCATCCGCTTTTACCCCGTCTACTTTTCACAGAGCAATATGCAGCAACTGTTTTCAAAAACTGGAAATGATAGCAGAATCGGTAAGTATGCAGCTTTGATGACTGATGCAGTGCTGAGACCAACAAGAGAGAAGACAATCGATGTTATAGAACCAATTAAAATTGCTACGAAAGAGCCTTCATTTCGTAAAATCGACAAATGCTTGCCTCTGGATTCTGTCATGTTAAAAATCAAATCCTGCGATCCCGTTATGCCTTCTGATATAGTATTATCTGATTTAAAAAATGTTAAAGACATAGAAACACTAACTTTAGATGCCTTTGTAGTTAGCAAGTCTAACCTTTATGTTCCAGACTCCAAATTCATGCTTTGGACGACAGATCCTTCAAGATTAATCGTCGCAAGTATCAACAACGGTTCTTTTGTTCATGTATTCGAATATCCTGCTTTAAACAAGTGTTACTCGGTTTATTTTGAAAAAGAGATTATATCTATAGATTTCTTTAAGCACACGAAGTTCTCGAATGTATTGACGGTTGTTGCCATACTGTTCAAGGACGATTTACAGGTCTCACTTTATGGGTTGCCGTTACACTGCAGGAGCGAAGTTATTGAACTTGATATGTTTATGGAGTTAAACATATATCCACAGGATTATCCTACTTGTGTTGATTGTAAGCTTAACTATGTTGCAATAGGATACAGAAATGGAGATATTGCAGTATTTAAATTGACTGAAATCCCTATGGATCAGCCTCTACCGTTTTATCACAAATATACCCATACTTCATTAGTAAGTAGTATACATCTTCCGATATATGTCGGCGATGTTAAACCCTTTAATTTTGTGATATCAAGTGGTATAAGTGGTAAAATAATATATAGCGAATTTTCAATTAAACAAGCACATGGAGGTGTAGCAATATCAACATCAGCAGCTATTCCTAGATTTGTCTATTTGGACTTCATAGATGGCGTGTTATTTTGCGATTTTGATGATTCTGTAAAGTTTTCGACTTTCTTCTCAAGAACTGAACTGCGCAGATTGGTAACTATAAGAGGCGGTGTCTCTTCGGTGGCCTCAAGCTCAAGACACCCGTTTATTGCATTTGGTGGATTAGGTGGTGCATTGGCTATTTTTAATACAAACCATACTCGAGTGAAACATGGCAAATCATACATCTACTGCTATTCGATATTCAAAAACATAGACGGAAGAGAGTTGTATTTATTTAATCTTGATAAATTACCAAAAGAAGCACCTCAGTCATTGCGAACTGATGGATCATCAGTGCATATCCCTCATAGCACGAAAATAGATGCACTATGTTGGTCTCCTGAGAAAGTAACTAGCAATATCGTTGCACAATTGTGTAGTCAAATAATTTCATTTCAGGAGCTGTAGTGGAATTAATAAATTTATTGTAAAAAATCTATAAACAATGAACATTTTTTGCTAAAAACATTCTTCAATGCATAGTAATGCTTGTCTTCTACTATAACAGGCTCATTTGGTAGTTCCAGAATAGTTTCATCTAATAGTAGCAAACACTGTCCTTCAACCAAAGTTATTATAATGTTACCAGAAATCAACTCGGGCATCTTGTCATGAGAAGGGTACAATTCCATGTACACAAGTGTGGATTTTTTGCTCTTACAAATGGATTTGAAAGAGAATCCTTTTGTTTTTGCCCGCCATAACTCTGGTTGAAACATATGAGACATGCTATGTAAAAACTAGATTAGCTTTTTGATACAATTTGTTTCAAACAAAATTAAGTTTCATAAGACTTTTACCTGATTGGCTATTTTTCATTTCATAACCTTGTAAAAGAACTAGTTGGCTTATAAATACAGTCTTTTCTGTACAATTGTATGGCTAAAAGACAACAACCTTTGTCCTATACAAAACACAAAAAAAAGAAATTAGACAGTGAAAACACTGAAGAGGGTCCTTCTACTGTTAAAATGAAGCTAACACACTAAAAAACTAGGATTAGAGATACATTTCGTCGTCTTCATCACATAGAGCTTCAATTTCTTCTCTTTTGGAATTGGGTTTTAGAAACCAACAACTACCAAATGATTTTAAACCTTCTCAAGACCATGTTACTAGATTACAAGTTTGTTTACTCAAGACTTAATATTTTCAAAATTAGTAAACCGAGGAGCAGCTTAAAGGTGAACTTGTTCAAGAGCAACCCATGCCTGTATTTAATACAGACCTAAACCATATGATGGCAGATTATGACTTGAAATCCTGCCGTAAAAAAGTCTTCAAAAACAATCTGGTCCAGGTAAAAGACCCTGTTACTTTGGGGTGATGCTCAGTTCAAGATCAACTTTAAAAAGAATAATTGTAGTCCTTGTCATAATATTGGAGACTTCTTTCTAAGACCTCGAAAATCTAAAGTGGACTTTGCTCTAGTCAATGAAGATTACGCATCCAAGCATTGTAGTGTTTGCAAGTCTTTTATTGACAAAGGATATGATACAAACGAAACTGTTAATAAACGGTAAAACAGGAAAAGTTCGTCTAAGAAAATGCACCTTTTGCTCAGACGCCTTTAGGCCTTGTTATTTTGAACAAGATACTTTCTTCTAGTTTTAACTTAAAAAGAGGAATAGATTTATTAAATAACAATCTTTTCTCCGTATGGGGTACCTCCTTAAAAATAACAGTCTAGTTTTACAGAGTGTATCCCATATGAGACATCAAGTTTACACTTAAGTCAAATAATTCAATAATGTCTGGAATAGTATATTCGGATACTTTAGCCGATAATGTATCATATACAAAAAGCTGAAAAGTCTTCCGTTAATTGAATAGAACATTATATTCATAACGCCAGCCATATCAATCCAATTTTCCTTTTCCTATAGTTCTTTAATTGAACAAATACATGATACTCAGTTCTTCTGATCTCTAGAGATTGTACCCAACTCACCACAGTCAGTGCTTGTCATATCTAAATGTATAATCAAGCGACATAGAATATACTTTTACTCCCGAAATAGTGTCAAGAGATTATCGTCTAAAGAAAGGAAAAAACATCGGTGATTGTGATGGAGAATTCACTAGTCAAGCACGTACTTCATGCGGCACTCTGAAGAACCAATTTGAGAAAAATACATGTACAAACTGTCGTTACAATTAGGTAGAAACTATGTAACAACAAACTTGTAAAGTTCCGTCTTAGGTAGTGGAATGGAGAGCAAGCACCCATGCGAAGCGACAGCGCTGCTAGTTTCTTTCTGTAAATTAATGATTTTCTCGGAAACCAGGATTCTTAGCGAGCAGCTTAGTACAACTACCATTCTCTTCTGATTTGGATCCCTAATCATACGATATTCAAACATTTTAATGGCGCTGTTATATCTGTTTTAAATATATGAAATGAAATGTTCTATTATTTCACAGAAATCTCACTCGTAACAGGAGAAGTTATTCAAGATTAATGACTATTTCCCATCAAAACAGACAAGGTTTACAGTCAGATCTTGCGGTTAAGGTGCATTGTGATAATTGTGCCAAGAATGTGAGTAATATTGTTAGAATAAAATGTGCTGAATGTCAAGATTTTGATTTATGCGTAGAATGCTTCAGCCAAGGAGTAGAGACCCAACTCCACAAAAATAACCATGATTACCATATTTGTGATCCCTTAGCATTTCCAATTTTTCAAAGACACTGGAGCGCGAGTGAAGAGCTACTTTTGTTAGAAGCAATAAACGAAAAAGGCATGGGCAATTTTAGTGATATATCAGTGTATTTGGGTAGCAAATCTATTCAAGAATGTAAGGATCACTATTACGAGGTCTATGTCGATAGCGATTATTTTCCTGTGCCTAATCTGAACAAAATGCTTAAAGATATCAAACCCATTCCATATAGAGAGGAAGATCATAAAGAAATAGCTCAAGAACTAATAAACAAACCAACACCTTCTGTTCCAGCGAATCATGATGTTGGCGGCTACCTTGCAGGTAGATTTGAATTCGACGCTGAATACGACGCTGAAGCTGAAAATGTCATCAAGGATTTAGAAATCCTTCCTGATGATAGCGACGAAGAGAGAAGACTAAAAATAACTCTAATGGATATTTATCAAAAGTCGTTAGACTTAAAATATAGTCGTAGAATGTTAATGTTAGAAAGAGGATTGCATGATTACAAGGCTAACTCGGCCATCGAACGAAAGAGGACCGCAGAAGAGAGGGTATTGCATAACCAAATTAAGCCGTTTCATAGATTAATGACGAAACAAGACACAGAAATATTTCTTGACGGCTTGGATCGATCTTTTAAAATGAAGCAACTCATTGATGAACTTAATGCGCATAGAAGACACAAAATATACTTTTTCCATACCCTCGAAGAGAAGAAAAAGAAAAAGGAGGACATAGCTAAACAAGTGACTAGTATACCGTCATCAGCTGTGTTGACTATGAACGCGCCGGTAGAAGACAGACCGCCTAGCTTAGATACTGCTGTAACTATTCAAAGCACTTCGCAAAATAGGCCTGCATTTGACGTAACAACATCCGAAAATGCTAATTTGCTGGATGCGTCTGAACTAAGTGCGTGTGGGACTTTAAGGATATTACCGAAACATTACTTAATATTGAAGCATTCCATACTAAGCTACAAAGAACCGATTACTCTGAAATCGATGATAGAAGTATTGAAACTGCCGGAATTTATAGCCACTGGATTATTCGAATTCTGGAAATCATCTGGAATCATAAAAGACAAAATGGAGGTTGAATAAATTAAGGTATGATCTGCTTTACTATTAAAACTACAATGTAAAAAATAAATTGGTATCAGTTGAAACACTGTTTTTGTCATTTTCATGATTGATATGAAATATATTTCGTTGATCACTTTGGTCCTTCAAAACTCAATGCTAGTGTTAATACTGAGATACTCTAGGATTGCAAGTGACTACTTATCAACTACCGCTGTGTTACTGTGTGAAGTATCAAAATTGATCATGTCTTTATTGATTTATTTGAATGAAGATGATGGAAAAGGACAATCCACATTAGGAAAACTACAGGATATATTACATCCTAGACACCAGAGCTGGAAACTGGCAATCCCGGCTACGTTATACGCAATTCAGAACAATTTACAATATGTAGCCGCTTCAAATCTAAGCGCAGCCTCTTTCCAGGTTACGTACCAACTGAAGATACTGGCAACCGCTCTGTGCTCAGTTTGGCTATTAAGTAGGCAATTATCTGTAAAAAAATGGATTGCGTTAGTCATTTTAACTGTGGGAGTTGCCTGTGTTCAATTTAAAGGTGGAAACAGCAGCAGTGAAGAAGGCAATCCTATTATAGGCTTTTCTGCAGTTCTAACCGCCTGTATCTTATCTGGATTAGCCGGTGTGTATTTTGAGAAAGTGTTGAAAACCAGTAAAACATCTTTGTGGATAAGAAATATCCAGCTTTCTGCTTGGTCTTTGATTCCTGCCAGTCTTGGTTGTATATTTGTGGATGGCTACACAATCAAAAATGACGGATTCTTTGTAAACTACACTCAATGGGCCGTTTATGCCATAGCTTGTCAGGCAGTTGGAGGGTTAATAGTTGCATTGGTCGTGAAAGTAACCTTTTATTAATTTAGTATGCGGATAATATTTTAAAAGGATTTGCCACTTCGTTATCCATAATATTAAGCAGCATAGCAAGTGTTTATTTGTTTGACTTTGAAATATCTCTGTTATTCTTTGTGGGTGCAGCTCTAGTTATTTATTCCACATATATTTACGGGTTGCCAGATAACACAAACTACTTGCCAGTAAAGAAGACTGATTTAAAGGAATAGTAAATATATCACTATCTCTAAAAATTTCAACATGCTGGTCATTCAGTAAATTATAATACTTTAATGGCTACTGTTCTTAATATTAGCCTCATAAGGCGCCCTTGTAAAAACTAGGCTAGCTAGTTTTTGAAGAAGTGCCCCATAACATTACTGCATAAAAATGCAGCTAAACAGTTCCGCTATTTTATGCTCTATTGTAAAAAACGGTGAACTCCGAGTTACCTGAGATTCTGTTATCTGAGCATTGCAGCTAAATGCATTCGCATCTCGATACCTTGGTCCGCAACTACTTTAAAGTGGATGCACTGGTATAACCATTGAAGACTAAGAGAGCTTCAAGTTATGTCCAAGTAATTAGTTGCGCAACTGAGAACTATGTTCAAAGTGATTTCTAAGTGAAATTCCTCCAAGTAAACTGGATATGGGTATTATGATGATCAAATCTTTTATTTTTTCACACATGCAGTCTGAGGATTTGACTAGCATTTTACTATCCATTGTAAGCGAATGTCCAAGCACTGCTGGTTGGATATTCTTGAAAAGTCAGATATCTAATCTTGCGGATGTTGTTCAAGCTTCTTCGGTTTGGTTTAATTGTTTAGAAATATCAGACGACGAAGTGTTCACAAATCTTATCGGATTGATTCTTAGTGAGCGTAATAATCAGCCGATCCCTAGACTGTCTAAATCCAACAGCCAGTTCCAATTAAATGGTACTCTGATGCCTAGTGGTAATAATTATTTCAAGCTCTTATTAAGTATATATTCTAACATTGACTCTCCAACTGTATTCATTGATCATGTGTTTAATGCATTGATTGCCATTTTGTGCGATTTACCGCATTCTAGTCTTTACGATTCCCAATTTATTTTCACTTGGAGTAATAATCAGTTCACCTGTTCCTCAATTCACTCCTTGTTTTTGGAGCTGATAACTCATTCCTCTGTGCTGCCTATCTTAACCAATATTCCATGCTTTAACCCTAGAAACGATCCCGTCATTAATAATACCCCAAACCAGCTTCCCACCAATACGAGTGTTCACTACGTATATGAGCACACCATTATTGGCAGCATATGCAGATTCGGTCTGCTTCCTGACTATTACGACTCTTCTAATCTCTTTCTTAGCACTGTTTCCGCAATTTCTAACCTTCCAGCAAGTAATCATCCCATTCTGGACCCTGAACTACATGATTTAACTGACCCTCCAAACACACAGTTAGCACATCACTATCTTAGTCATTGTTACTCTGAATCAATCAATTCCAGTAAATCCCTTTTTCGCAATTCACATAATAATGTAGTCAGTGCCTTGTTTAATAGTTTTAAATTAATCTTTAAATCTAATCCTACTAACAAATCTAATTTGTTACAGTTCATAGCCTTGCTGTTAAACAATAATCACCTTCGATGTCAAACTCAAATAAATCCACTGAATGTCAGCAGCAACAACCTTTTATCCACATTAACAAGCATTCTATGTTTATTTGTGGCCCCTTTACATGATAAACCCAACCTAATTGACTTGCTCAACTTAAATGAGAGCCCACTTATTGACATTTCTGAAGATACCATGCTGTTTGCCAATGCAAGAGAAGAAGTATGTAACGCGACATCTGCTTTAAATAGTGCCCCGAGCTTTTCTACTTCTATATTCCTTCTTGCCAGTAATGCCCTCTGTCTATCTTTTATACAAACTACAAAGTATTATATGAATGACAAGCAATCTATCATTTCCAACAACAACCCTCTTGCTCCGCAGTTCATTCAATTTCAGTCCAAGTTAATTATTAACTCCGTCAGCAGATATCTTGCATGGGATTGTGGTTTAATGAATAATTTAACAGCTATAAGCGAGTTCTATACTCTCCAAATCAACTTGTTATCTGCTGCACTGAATGAAAAACTAATGATCCCCGAATGGATGGTTGAGAACATAATCGACTTTCATTTATTCATCATGAGGCAGTACAAATATGACAGCATAAACTATAAGCCAGTAATAGAGTTCATGATAACCATTTCGAACTGCAATAGGCTAAAAAATCCCTGGTTGAAGAGTAAATGTGTGGAGTTGTTGTTTTTGCTATCGATGATTCCCAATGAGCCTATACTAAATCAATACATATTGCTTCCCAACATTGTTGATTTGTTACTGCCTTGCTTGATTCCTTTCTACTGCATGGTGGAACAAACAGGATTGCATAACCAATTCTATGACAAGTTTAACATCCGCCATTACACCAGTAAGTTGATAGAGTATAGTATAGCCTATGTGCAACATATGGATAAGCTGATTGAACTGAGCAACGATGGACTATTCATCAAATTCGTAAATTTATTGATGAATGATACGACATATTTGTTAGACGAGGGATTTAGTAAACTAAAGACTATAACAGAACTGGAGGCATCTCAGCACAATGGCGGCAATGATGATTCAGATAGCCCGCAAAATACTGAGAATGTTGAGCTGCTGGCATCCACAAAAAGGCAAGCCAAGTCCCTAATTCAGCTGGCCAACATGACTAGTCATCTATTGGACTTATTGACTGCCAAAATTAAGAAGCCGTTTCTATGTTTAGAAATTGTAGATAGGCTGGCATCAATGGTGGATTATAATCTAGAGCTACTAGTAGGAGTCAAATGTACTACCCTCAAGGTAAAAGATCCAAAGCAGTACCAGTTCGAACCCAAAACACTAGTTATGAATCTTGCCAATGTCATAGTGCATTTGGGTCACTCTTCTGAATTTCAGAGAGCAATGGCTAATGATGCCAGGTCATTTAAAATTGCTACATTTAAAAAGGTTGGCGGAGTGTTGAAACGGACAAACATAGCATCCTCCATAATGATTGAAGAGCTAGAACAGATCGTGATTACTGTAGATGGACTGCAGCGAGAAATGGAGATGGATAACGAGGAAGAGGATTGTCCCGATGAATTTATGGACAGCCTGATGTTCTTTTGTATGAATGATCCAGTTATCCTGCCAACAAGTAAAAACGTAGTGGACAGAAGCACAATTACCACACATCTACTATCAGATGGACACGATCCATTTAATAGACAGCCATTGAAGATCGAGGAATGCATAGAGGATGTAGAATTAAAAAAGAAAATAATGGAATGGAGAAGAGAGCGAAGAATCAAGAGGCTTGGCAATCAGTAAATCAGGTTTATTACAAAAACCACCAGTACTTCAAAGTATCCATCTCTAGATCAACCAAGCCATCTAGTGGTTCAGGAACTGGAGGAATGGTAGTCATCGAAGATAACAACTTGTACTGCGTGTTTAATTTGTCCTTTGTAAACGGTAGATCAAGGGCTGAGCTGTATGCCAATAGCAGATTATACAGCTCAAGTAATCTTTTGCTCGATTTATTTATAAATGCATTCAAAGTGAAATCTAAGTTATTACAAAATACCGCTCAAAGCATATTCCTTGCCTGTAGATAACGCTACCAAAACATCTTGAACATAAAGATAAACGCAAAGAGCAATATCCACGTTGGCACCCATTTCATTCATCATATTAATAAACTTATCAGAATGTATCTGGATGTGAGCAGTGATAAACTTGACAAAATTTATCTTATTTTCCCTAGTAGTTTTATATCTACCATTGGAATGGTGTTTGCTAAGGAATGCGATGTATTCCCGCAAATACCTAGCGTAAAAGGACGACATTCTATTTTGTACGCTCTCCAATGATTGCAATACATTTTCAAGATTAGATTGAGATACAACAGATGATGGGCCATATAGTAACAGACTGTGCAGCACTAGGCAACCCCTGAATACGCTTCTTGTATTTGTAGTAGTTATGCCAATTTGACTGGTCATTCTTCTAATTTCAATCAAGAGCATAGCGATTGGATCATCTTTAACATGGAATCGCTGCCATGACCACTTTAATAATATTCCGAGATCCTGCAGGTCTATAGATTTGATTATGTTATTGAATAAAACTGAGGGTTCATCAACAACCGAAGAAAGTTTTAGACTGGCTTTAAGGTGTGGCTCTTGTGAAACTTGATTACTCACGGGCTGGAGATAAGTTTGTTGGCTATCAATATCGACAGCAGTTTTCTCAAATGTAGAGGTAATAGAAGGAGCTGGTATATCAATATTACCTTCAAATTGGTCCAAGGTGGGAAAATGCGATAAATTGCTGGCGACAACAGTATTTTTAGTTTCTAGTTGGTCAATTGCAGGGAATTGAGTACTTGCAATTGGAGCCTGGATACTAGCATTGTTAGGCATATTCACTTCTCCAAACAATTCGGAGTTGCTATCGGGTCCAAGTCTGTTCCTGCTTTTTCTACGCTGATGTGCCAAGTCACTCATCTGTACAGGCTGCAGCTTTAGTCCCTGGTTGTTGGCCAGCTTATTTAAGGGATGTGAGTTGGTGTTGCCTGTGGTCACTGATTGCTTAGACGCTTGTTCTTTGATAAAAATGTTTTGTAAGGGACATGGAGAGCCTTTTATTTGGCACAAATGGTTTAAAACCTGGTAGGCATCCCATCTTTCTAAAGGATCGACCCATAAACACTTTTCTAGTAGGGTTTTTACCTCGCCAGATATAGACTTGTTAGTCTGTAGCAGAAGTTGAGATATGTTGTTTGAATAACTTAAAATAGCGTATTCAGTATCAAAGGGATTGGTATAATAAAGAAGTTTATACAGCAAACATCCAATGGCCCATATGTCTACCTTTGTGCTAATACCTCGTTTTAAATGTAGATCAATCAGCTCTGGGCTACGATACTGTAAAGTTGTATGTTGATCAATATCAACCTTGATGTCCTCAATGTTGGTTGGAATAGTATTGTATGGAATAATCTGAGTAGAGCAGCTACCGAAATCACACAAACAGAACTGAGGAGTGTACGTGTTGCTGTTCCTTTGTTGCTCTTTAAGTAAAACGTTTTCCAATTTGATATCACGATGAATTATATTGAGAGAATGAAGAAAATAGAGACCCTGTATCACATCGTATACCGCATGAAGCACAGAAGTTAAAGGTATGTGGTTTGGTAACAAAGTATTCATATATTGGACAAGATTCATTTTACAATACTCTAGTAGCAAACAAGCACGGTATTGATTTACCTCACCAGCTATGAAACCGACGATGAAAGATTGTAAGTAATCGGAATTAGTCTTCTTTAAAGCGCTTAAAATATTCAATTCTTTGGCTATACTGACCATGTGTTCTGGAGAAGAAGTTATCTTTAACACTGCCATACTTGAAGGTGTTTGGCAGAGGAACACTTGACTAAATGACCCTGCATCAAGATATTTAACCACATGAATAGGAACACTATCTACATGATCCAAACTGTTATTTTGCATGTTTCAAATATTCAATTTGGGACACCAAATATAAAAACTAGACTAACTCGTATTTAAAGGTGCTCCATACGGAGGAATGCTATCATTAATAAAAGATCTTCTTCTATTATACCAAGATTCTTTCATTGATTGTATTCCTCTTTTCAAAATAAAACTAGAAGACCCACTATCTCTTTCAAATATATGAGGTCTTT
>JADGIF010000014.1:0-42055 GCA_018985225.1 Amoeboradix gromovi
ATATTCTGTACAGCTATTCTCTTACTCTTTCATCCAATCTTTATCTCAAATAAAATATCACTATTACTCTGTAAAAACTAGAATAGACAAGAGTAATGATGCTAGTATAGCATTACAAAATAACTCTAGAAAAGAGTACCGTCTAAGAAAATGCACCTTTTGCTTAGATGCTCAAAGACCTCATATATTTGAACGAGATGCAGGGTCTTCTAGTTTTATTTTGAAGAGGGGATTGAAAGCAGTGAAAGAAAATGAGTATAATAGAAGATCTTTTAATGATAGCATTTCCTCCGTATGGAGCATCTTTAAAAACGAGTTAGCCTAGTTTTTATATTTGGTGTCCCAAATTGAATATAACGAATTCCTTTCCCCCGCTAACTATGCAGTAAATAGCTTTTATACACAACAAGTAATAAGGTATCAATCTTGGAAAGTTAGGCCTGCCAAATATTTGGAACTGAAATATTTAAACCCACAAGGTGCAAGTTAAGTTAATTTAAAAACCCGTCGTCTCCAAGGATCTTATTGGATCTAAAAAAGATGAGCCAAGTTTCTAAATGATTACTGAATTTATTAAATTTGTATCTTGCTCACATATTTCATCAGATCTTCCATAAACCTTCTTTCTTCATTTGAAATCGTAGATTGCAAGATCCACAATTGAACTAAATCTAATCCGTGTATTTTGCATAATTCAATTATGTAGTTAAAAAATGGATCTTTGTAGTTATTGCATCCATATATGTCGAAATATACTTCATAGCTGTCTTGATTTATCTTAAAATTACAATACATTTTATACAACAATTTGATTTGATCTTTTGGCCTGTCTACTTTCCATATACTTGGTGTGTAATCATTAATTAGTAGTTTGACCATGGTTATAATAGCTGTTGGTGATTTGCTTTTTATTGATTGCAGTGCAATTTTAGCATCCTCAATTAGTTCTAATCTCGAGCAAGTTAAACCGAACTTGAACAGTTCAGTTGTTGTATATTGAGTGTTGGGATTTTTTTTCAATTCATTCTTTATGCTCCAATAATACTTCAAGTCGTTGTACAACATCTAAATTAACTACAAGTACCAAAAACAAGTCATCAAGCCATTTCTCGCATAATCGTTGATTCTCTGGCAGAAAAATCATGTCTTCAGTTTCCATCACAAATATTTTGTTGCGCAATGTCAATAAACCATCCCATGTCAACTTAGCAGCCATTTTAGCTAGTATTCTGTATACTGACTTTAAAATAGGATTAGAGAGCGGCTCTTGGGCTGTACCGTCAGGAATAAGAGTTAGCTGCTCTAATAGGTCAACATTCTCACGAACATGACAGAATCTAGACGCAGGTTTTAAAGTTTTGTAAAACTCCATTTCTGGGTTAGGTTGGTAATTATTCACAGGTGCTGAATTAAGGCTTATCAATGCGTCTTCATGCAAATCAAGCTCAATCTGGGTGGAAGCATAGTTCAACCATGAAAGTGCGTTACTTGACTGTTTTAAGACTAGCAATTTAGCTATTTTATTAGCCAAATTAAAGTCTTTACGATTAAACAAGAAATCATATTCAAAGTATAATTGAGAGGTTGACCGCTCAGAGTCGAAATCAATTTTGAGTTTATTAAATGCCTCTGATTGTCGGCTAGCAAAGACCAATCCCTGTAAATACGCTAAGTTAGTAAATTCATCAATTTCAAGAGGAGGTAGGTTAAACAGAGAGCCATCGACCCATTTTAGTAATAAATCAGATCTTCCAAGTGCATTTAAAATAGATTTGACATAGCAAATTAAAAAATTGCCATCGAAAGAATGAACTTCAAATGTAGTACTAGATTCAGAATAAACATGATACGCACTTTTAAGAAACTTTATAATGGATCTTTCATCAGGAAATACATTCTCGCGATATAACGGACCTAATGTGCTGCTAACCGGAGGCTCTAAAGACCAAGAGCGAAGTATGGATACAACATAGATCTCGTGCCAGAATATGTCTTGAAATTTGTCAATGTCTACTTTCTGGTCATCTTGATTTATACCATAACTAAAGACACCGCCAGGAAGAGAAACCTGCACGCGGACATCAATTGCGCTAAAAGGATTGAAAGTAGATAATGTACCACGAATTACCGTCAGATCATCAAACCATGCTTTTAAGTTTTGCGTGGTTAGCAATCTGGCTATTGTTGCTGCCATTGAAGAAACGCTAGAATTATCAAGACCTACCAGGTGTAGAAAACAGCTTTGCTTGTAGTCATCAGTCTTGTCACCGGCATTCACATCACCATCACAATTGATAATATGCAAGTGATCTGGTGGACCTAGTTGCTTGAAGGAATTGATAAACTGGTTTCTAATAAGTAGTGATTCGCCAATATGGCTCTCAAATGCAACAGCATTCGACATTTGTTACAGGGGTCATAATACCTAAAAAATACCATATGGGACACAATTTCAGAAAATGTCCGCAACTCTAAGTCAGAAGACCACCTGGAAAGATATTTCAGTCTCGTGATATGCCATTAAACCTTTTTCAATATGAAAAATGCATTGGCAATATCTTTTTCGAAATAGCTTGGCTGATTAGCACTTGAGTATATGTTACAATATCTCAACCGATAAATATTCTCATATTCTGTCTTGATGTTTGCAATGTTATTTCTAGTGCTTCATTATCATCTTTTTTGCTATTTTGCAACGGCGCTTTGTGTTTGGGTTTTCACTTTCTTTGTTGTGTTGAGCATGCTGAATTAATTATAATGGGTAATCCAGTGTGGTTTCTAGTTGTTCCTCCTACTTGGAAATGAGGACATCTTGTCAGAATGGGTCTCATAGCTAATTGCTTAAATACACACAGGTCAATAACTTTTGGGACACCAAATATAAAAACTAGATCAAGTCGTTTTCAAAGTAGGTGCTCCATAAGGAGGAAATACTATTATTAATAAAAGTCCTTCTTTCAAACCAGTTTTCTTTCATTAATGTCATTCCTCTCTTTAAAATATAACAAGATGACCCACTATCTCTTACAAATAAGGTCTTTGAGTGTCTTATCTGTTCTATTTTCTTTTTCTTTTTAATAACTTATTTTTTGTTTTCTCTTCTTATTAATCATTGTTTCTAAGATTGAAAAGCTTTTGTACTAAAATAATTTACTCGAACCAATCAGATTAATTTAACTTACTATCGTTAATAAACACTTGATATAATGATTCAAACTATTTCGGAAAGTAAGTCTAGTTTTTATATTTGATGTAGCTGTTGTTAAACTTTTGAACAAAAAGATCCCTTGAAATCCGATATGAAGAACCCATACAAAACCTTGGGAGTTGGTAAAGATGCTACTAGTAAAGAAATTAGAAAAGCGTATTACAAACTGTCACTTATTCATCATCCTGATAAGCATGATGGAAATGATGCCGCCTTCAAAGAGATAGTAATTGCATATAAAGTTTTGTCGGAACAAAAAGATGCTTATGATAGTGGTCAACTTATTAACGAAAAAGATATCTGGGAGAAATGGAATGAATTAGATGAAATGAAGAAGAAGTACCAAAACAGCAAAGAAGAGAAAAAAGATATACTAGAAGCTTATACCAGTTCAAAGGGTAAGATTGAAGAGATATTTAACAAAGTAATATTCCTAACACTAAATGACGAAGATCGGGTTACCCAAATAGTTACAGATGCTGTTGAGAAAGGTGACGTCAAACGCTATCGCAAGTTTTTTGAGGAAGATGCAAAGTCTAAGAATAAGCGTCAGAAGTTAATGGAAGATGAAGCTGAAGAGGCCGATATTGCCAAGAAGGACTTGTTGCAGCATATAAATACAAGGTACAGTGTAGACCACAAAGACCTAAAGGGTAAAGACCTGGATGAATTAGGTGTGATAATGCGTGAGAAACAGAAAACTGGATGGTACGATATGATTGCGAACATCGAAAAGAGGTACACGAATTGTGCAGAGGAAGATGAGGTAATTGATTTTAGCGTTAAGAAAAAGAAAAAAAAATCCAAGAAATAAAGAATATTTACTCTAAACTGTGCCGGCTGGGCTTCTAGACTCTATGGTAGAGTGCTTCTCGATTTCTTCATTAGTCAGAATTCTAATTTAGTTCAAAATACCTTTGTTTTTCAATAGACTTGGATTGCTCATAAACTACAATTTTCTTTTTTCCAAATATTCTCTCCATAAATTGGTCCACAAAAATGGATGGTGTAATTACCCAGCCTCTGATCTGAGCTGGAAAAAAGGTTGACAATGCAAATGTTGCACTCCTGTCACCTTTAATATAAGTTCTACCAAGTACATATACTTTAAAGTATCTCAAATATACCCAGGCAGTTAAAAACCCAACAACTCCAGTTAAAAAACAGCTGAAGGACATAAGAAATATACAGAACGCAGAATGTACTAGTAAGTAAACACCAGCAGTGTGTTTAAATCTAATTATATTTACATTTCCAATCCTAATCATATGCTCTGGTATAAGTTGTTTGAAGGCTACCAAGTAGGCAATACATAGTCCCTGTAGTCCTTCAAGTCTGGAGTTTGCGTATTCCATATTCATTAAAACTAACGATTTTAAAATAATGTAAATTGTAAATATGGTCACTGTAGTTGTGCATATTATAACGAAAAAATTACAAAATTCTTTAAGCCCCCATCTCTTAACAAAATAAGAAAGGCATGCCACATGAACTGTTAAGTATAAAGAAAAAACATACCATTGATCATCCACTAAAGCATTAGTGTATATAGTCCAAACATAATAGAACTGTGATGGTGAGTATGCAATAGGAAATCCCATTAGAAATAATAAATATAGCATTATAGAACTAGCTACCGATGTTGCTTGAACTACAAAGAGATTCATAATAATATTTCAGATGTTTCAACTCCTGTGAAGCAATGTTGAAGGCTACAGAGTAGCTGCTGACACCAATAGTTCTACTGCTGCCCATATCGTGTAATAACCTGTCGTTTTCTCGATCCTCTGTTGTTACGGACGAGCGGGCTAATAAGCATATAAAAATAAAAACTGAAGAATTGGAGCAGAGCCTTACAGTCACTTTTAGAACAAGAAATGCTCAAGATTTACTTTTCTATGACAAATCTTAGTGAAGTAAAATTTTGTTGCGACGTGTGCAACACATCTCTGGATGTTTTTAATATTTTGTTTTCTCTTGAATGCGGTGGAAAACAAGTTCCCCATTGAATATTTAGAGTATATATCAGCAGCTAACATTAATATAATAAAGCGCGGAGCCCAGCCAAATGTTTATAAACGGGACTACTTAGGCGTCGAACATGATGATGAGTTCATTTTATCATTTGACGCTTTTAACTCTACTATTGCACTTCATTTGAAGCCCTCAACTATGAGCCGTGAAATTCAGTTTTCGTCAAGCCAAACTGAATCGGTTTTCCGGCCTCGATTGTATTCTGGATATGTCTTGGACCATTCTAGCAATGAGGAGTCACTAGACACAGGTGATATAACTTTCGCATCTATTTTGATTTCTGACAGTGAGTCTTTCATGGCAAATGGGGATAACTCTGATCTGGAGATGTCTCAGTTTAGCGGACATATAGTTATGAACCAAAATACGTACAACATCAAGACTATAGAGTCTTACAATAGAGTAAGAAAAAGGAATGACGCTATGGTATCTGAACCAGTAGGCAGACTTCCTCATGAGAAGAATGCTCAAATGATAATATATAGATCAAGTGACACCGGCCGCAATGTTGATGGTGAATGGAGCTGTGGTGTGGACTCCATTAAACATTCCATGCCAGCTGAGTTGCAAAAGACTTTAGAAGTGGCGATAGTTAAGCGCGGAAATACTAATAATGGATGCCCTGGTAGCTTAAAGGAGCTATATATCGGTATTGTCCTTGATTGTACATACACTGCATTGCATGGAGGTATCAAGAGTGCTACTGATTACATGCTACAACAAATGGATATAGTTAACCAGCTATATAAAAATGACTTCAACATTGTTTTAGGTATCATTGAGATTGTAGTGATGGATACTTGCTCTAGCACGGTGTTCAATGTCGCTTGCTCTGATTCATATACAATAAACAATAGACTGAGCGACTTCAGCAAATGGAGGGCAGATAACAAAAACAAGGATGCAGGAATTTGGCACTTGTTTAGCACTTGCAAGACTGACCCTGTGGTGGGCCTTGCTTGGATGTCGTCTGTATGTACTACTACTGGTATCAGCAACACAGATACAAGCGGTAACACTCAATATTACTCAGGCGCAAGCATTAGTACTTCGGGTACTACAAAGAATGACTGGGTGGTCACAGCTCATGAAATTGGGCATAATTTTGCAGCGAAGCACGACTGTAATGCTCAAGATAGTTGTACAGGCACTTCAGATAACAGCTGCTGCGAATGTACTACAGGTACAAACTGTGACTGTGGTGGTACATTTATTATGAATCCTAGCAGTTCATTAGTTTTTACTCCCACAGATTTTTCTTCCTGTACTAAAGGTCTTGTATGCACTAAAATGCCAATTTTGGCCACTTGCTTAGTTGAACCAGGCCTAAGACCATTGTTGAACCTTAAAGTATGTGGAAACGGTATATTGGAAGAGGGAGAAGAATGTGATAATGGTATTCATGCATCCTCATGTTGTAATAATTGCACTTTGACTGAAAATAGTCAATGCGATGACTTCAGCCATAATTGCTGCACAGGATGTCAAATATCGCCAAGTGATAAAGTGTGTAGACCATCGACTGGAACTTGTGATATTGCAGATTATTGTGATGGCAAATCGAAGACATGTCCAGCGTTTGATAAACATGAAGCTAACGGGTTACCTTGTAAAAGTGGAGTTAATAAGGATACTTACTGTGCTAGTGGTCAGTGCACCAACAGAGATATGCAATGCGTGCTGCATCAGACTTCAGGCGTGTCTGAAGCAATTAAAGACTGGGATCCAATTACAGGTAGCTGTAGTCTGTTTAAGGGCCAATGTGACCTATGGTGTGATAGCAGCAAGCTACCATGTCGAAAGCTCAGTGGTAACTTTCTAGAAGGCACTAAATGTGGAACGGGCAATGGATACTGTAACGCTGATAATCAGTGCACTGATCCAGACCAAGGTAACCATTTCTAACATAGTTGGTATAGTATGGGAGTTTATAGCGAATAACCAAGTATATGTGATAATAGCTAGCGTATTCGTGTTGGCAGTCTTTATATTTTCATATGATGCATTAAAGAGAAGAAAACGAAGAAAAAGGCGACAGCGCAAACGGGAAGAGCGGCAAAGGGCTAAACTAGAATATCAAGTAGAGGCACCACTTCAGCGTAAGAACGTGAGCGCAAATGTTGACAAGTCTTACTATTACGAAGATGAATACGAACAAACTGATCTTTATGAGGAACACCGTAACAGTTACCATGCATATGATCTTAACGACGATCGCAACAGCAGGCCACATAGTAGAGAAAGTGCAAGACCAGCTAAAAGACCGTCTAATTCTAAAGTCCAACCCAGATTGGAACCCGATGATGAGGAGTATGAGACAAGGACAACTAGCAGTGCCAGTAATCAGACCAGAAGACAGTCAAAAGTCAGAACATATTCAGAAGATGAGGAAGAGACTGATTTACCAGTGCGAGCCAGACAGCCATCAAAAATACCGGAGAAGATATTAAGTTATGAAGAAACCGACTTAGAACTGGAAGAGGAGGAGCCCATACCAGCACCACGAAAGAAAAATAGTAATATAAACGCACAGTCTAAATCTGATATGGATGAGAATGACGCTGGGAGAAAAAGGGCAGGTTCGAAATCAGCAAGGCCTAAAACAATGTACGTTTAATAAATTAATTACAATTTTCTTATAATTATTAAGTTTCATCTTGTGTGAATAACAAAATTCGGAAGAAAGAAACTCCCAGTTGTAATCACTATTAAATGAAATTTATCGGAAATCCTTGAGTTTATTTATAATCAGTGTAAAAGATTTCAGATTCGGGATCTTATGAGTTTTTTATACAAACTTTTTTATGGTATCTTTAAAAATGGCTGGCATCACTTCAAAATACAGTGAATTGATTTTGCATCCCCATAAATATAACACTAGCACCTTGCGAAAGATAAACATAGGTGGTTTTTCTGATACGACCTTAAAATGCTATCAAAAATAAAACTGAGTTGATTAAAGATAGAAATTGCAATTAAGTATTGCGAAAAGCGCTGATGAAGTATAGAGCAATCCCAAGCAAGTCGACCAAGTTTTATTTAAGCGATTAAGAGAATCCCAATAAGATCGCCACAAGGCTTGGATATTTTTCCGTTCATCAAAAATTATGTAAGAATCTCCCTTAAACTATGGATCAGAGTATCAACATAATTTTACAGCAGATCATAAAAGATAAAAAATACAAAGAAAGTGGATTACTGCAGCTTAGGGATGCCATAAATAGTATCATATCATCAGAAATATCTTCCGATGCTTTGCTAAAGTTTATTAATGAACTGAATCGTAAAATATTTGAACTAATTCATGGAAATGACTCAGAAGAAAAAAAATGTGGGATATTCGTTATAATTGAACTTATAGATCTAGACACTGAAGATAATACTGTAAAATTAACTCGCTTTTGTAATTATCTAAGAATGGTCTTGCCAAGTAACGATATTCAAGTTATGGAATACGCTGCCAAGGCCATGGGTAAGCTGTCTTCTCCTTCAATTGGAGGCTCATTGGCAGTCGAACTTGTTGAATTTGAAGTCAAACGATCACTGGAATGGCTTTTAAACGATAAAACGGAATTTAAGAGATACGCCGCTGTATTGTTAATTAAGGAGATTGCCTTAAATGCGTCTACTATACTTTACGGATATATGAGTCAAATATTGGAGTTTATTTGGATTCCATTGCGAGACACCCGGCCAAACGTTAGAAAGGTTGCTAGCGAATCATTCGCTGTTTGTTTATCATTAATACAGCAACGTGACTCTCAGCAAAGGGAGCAGTGGTATAAACATATTTACTCGCAGATATTGCAAGGTTTTAAATTCAATTCACCTGAATATATCCATGCAAGTTTTTTAGCAATGCAAACTATGATTAGGTTCTCTAGAGAATTCATGCAATCGAATTTCGATGAGTGCCAGTTAAACTTGTATAAATTCAGAGATAACAAAGATCAAGCTGTTAAAGATACCATTTTACAAACATTGCCTTATTTGGCGTCTAACTTTACCCCTTCTATGTCTAAGATTATCGGTGAATGGATGGAATTTTTGCTATCACCGTCAAGAAAAGAAAGAGACAGACCAAAAGCTCTGCTATGCAGCTGTGAATTGGCCTGTTACCTAAATCTGGAGTGCAAAAATTATATCCCAGAAATCATCAAGCAGCTAAAAGATCTCTTTCATAGTAAAATGCGCAAGTCCTGTCTTGATGATATATTTACGTGTATTAGTCTATGCTCTAGAGCATTGCCGGCTGAGTTAAGCCCTTTTATACCGGAACTGATTGCAATGATATTCAGCAGTGGTTTATCATTTCAAATGCGCCAGACATTAGAAGACTTAGCAACCAATGTTAGTTCCTTCAGTAATGTAATACAAGAGAGATTATTGAACCTCTTGAGTCAAGTTTTAACTGGACACTCATATCGACCTTCATTTTTGAGTAAAAACAAAGTCTACGAGCCCAAAGATCCTGACCTGATTATACTAGCGCTAGAAACCCTGTGTTCTTTTCAAATATCTGGCCAATCTCTGGCTGATTTTTTGGTTGAGGCTGTTATTCCCTATTTGGATTTTGACAACTCAAACATCAGATCTGCTGCTGCTAAAACCATATGTGCTATCATGTATCGTGACCCTATAAAGAATACGAAGAATCAGTTCAGCTTCGATCTTGTATATGAAATATTAGTCAGACTAACTACTATTGCTATCAGCGATCCAGATTACAAAATTAGATTGCTAATAATGAAGTCTTTAGCTAGTGAATCTTCTGTAGACTTTGTTTTGTGTCAATCGGAACTGATTCGCGCTCTATTTTTGGCTATAAATGATGAATATTATTTGGTGCGTTTAAATGCTATTACTATTGTAGGCAGGCTGAGTAGTCTAAACCCTGCTTATGTAATGCCTTGCATTCGTAAAATCCTTTTCCAACTTCTCAGCGAATTAGAGTTCTCAAAGGTTAGCAAAATCAAGGAAGAATCTGCAAAACTTTTATGTGCTTTGGTTATTAGCATTAAAGAATACATCAGACCATATGTTGATAGCATATTTAGGGTGCTGTTGCCCAAAGTTAAAGATAGTTCTAGTTCTGTTAGTTCTCAGATATTGGTAGCAATTGGTGAAGTGTCTATTTTTGCCAAGGACGATGAAATAGTGCCGTTTCTTACATCTTTGATGACTACGCTAACAGAGACGTTGCAAGATCAGTCAAGCGTCCGTAAAAGAGAAGCTGCACTGCGTAGTATGAGACTGCTTGTTAGCTCTACTAGCAATGCTATCCAGCCATATTTAGACTACCCTAACCTAATGGATACACTACTTGATATTCTTAAGACTGAGCAATCACCCAGCATAAGAAAGGAAACTATGAGACTGATTGGTAACCTAGGCGCCTTGGCGCCATACACATTCAAGAACATACAACGTATCAATTTGGAAGGAACAAGTAAAAAAGAAGACCTGGATCCAGAAAACCTGGTATACCTCGGTATAATACCAAGCAATGATGACTATTATCCCACCGTAGCTATTTATGCTTTAATGAAAATACTGCGTGATCAGTCGTTAAACATACATCACACGGCTGTCATACAAGCTACACTATATATGTTTAAAACCCTCGGATTAAAATGCGTGGTATATTTGAATCAAATAATGCCTTTGTTCCTGAATATAGTCGGCAATTGCTCTTCCTCGTTATTGGAGTTCTATTTGCAACAGTTAGGGCTACTAATTAAAATAGTCAAACAACATATTAGACCTTTTCTAGTAGATTTGTTTAATTTAATTGACTCTTTAAGCGGAAATCACATTCAAATTGTATATCTATCATTATTGGAGAATATTTCTTATGCCCTTGATGGAGAATTCAAGTCTTACATCCCTCAGATTACTCCTTTCATCAACACTTTGTTGGATGCTAATATCACTAACAGTAATGTAGTTTTAAAAGCATTAGACACGCTATGTATATTCGGAAGTAGTTTAGAAGCTTATTTTCATTTGATATTACCCAGTCTACTTAAGCTATTGGAAAGCAGCAACGATCTGTTGATTAGCCGCGTAATTAGTACTATTGGTAGCTTAAGTCGCTTGATTGATTTTAGCAACGTTACTAGTCGCATTATCCAGCCTTTCGTTAGATTGCTCAGTACAAACTCGTTTATAAACGAAATATTGCCTGTTTTGACCAGTATGGCAATTCAATTGCAATTTGATTATTTACCATTTACGAGTCTAATTAACAAACAGCTGTTACAGTTGGATCAGTCATTGATTAATAAAGATCTTTTGAGCAAATATAAATCGATAGTTTCTTTACTTGTAAACAATGAGCCATTGCCCGTAGATTTAATTGGAGAAATGGCACTAGTGAATTCAAGCAACGCAGTAGAGTCTATAGTAGTCAGCAAATTGCCGGTGAATCAACAGCAGCTAAAGAAAACGTGGGAAGCATCTCTACAAAGTACGCCTGAAGATTGGTTGGAATGGTTGCGGCGGCTGAGTGTGGAGCTATTAAAGGAGTCACCAAGCCATGCTTTGAGAGCATGTAGCTCTTTAGCGTCTGTGTACCCTCCAATATCAAGAGAGTTATTTAACGCAGCATTCTTGTCTTGCTGGAGTGAACTTTATGATCAATTTCAAGATGAACTAGTTAAATCTATTGAAACTGCTCTATTAAGTCCGCAAATACCACCAGAAGTATTACAATCCTTGTTAAATCTAGCTGAATTTATGGAGCATGATGATAAGCCACTTCCAATAGATCTAAGAACCTTGGGTAGTTATGCTAACAGATGCCATGCATATGCCAAAGCATTGCATTATAAAGAACTAGAATTTGCTACTAATCCTAGTAGCAACGTAATTGAATCATTAATCGCTATAAATAATCAACTAGACCAGCCGGAAGTAAGTTTAGGACTGTTACAAACTGCTAAACAGCATGACATCAGCATGAAGGAGAGTTGGTATGAGAAGTTGGGCAAATTTGAAGATGCATTGAGGGTGTATGAGGAGAAACAAATATTGGAACCCAACAGTATTGAGATTACATTAGGTCGGCTGAGATGTCTTAGTGCACTCAGTGAATGGGAAACCATAAGTACAATTAGTAAAGAGAAATGGTCATCAGTAACCAGTAATCGTGAAAAACTATTGATTGCACCGTTTAGCGCAAGTGCTTCATTCCAATTGGGTGATTGGGATATGCTTAAGATATATGTTGATATCCTTCAAGATCATAGCCCTGATTCCTCTTTCTTCAAATCTATCTTAGCTATACACGAGAATGATTATCAGCTTGCATTATCGTTGATTGATACAACCAGAAGTATTTTAGATACAGAACTAACTGCATTAGTTGGAGAGTCATATGAAAGGGCTTATAGTGTTGCCGTCCGTGTTCAAATGCTTACGGAATTGGAAGAAGTTATTGTAATTAAGCAGACTAACAAATCAGACCTAATTACCAAGACATGGCACAAGCGACTGCATGGTATGCAACGACATGTGCAAGTATGGCAGAAGATTCTGAAAGTCAGATCACTGGTTATCAGTCCAAGCGATGAATTAGATACATGGCTGAAGTTTTGTAGCTTGTGCTGTCATCAGAATCCTAAACTAGCTTTAAAGACTCTTTCAATGCTCTTTGGATTTGATCCATCTAGTACTCCTATCAACATAATACTTGAAAGCGACCCCATGATTGTATATGCTTACATCAAATATCTATGGAACACTGATCAGACTAGCAGTTCATTGAGTTTGCTTGTTCAACTAACAGGTGTTTTGGAGAGTGGCACAAACAACAACGCAAGTTTAGGTATAACCAAAATTGCTGATTCCAATTTAACGAGTCTAAGTACTAGTGGTATAGAGTCAGCCAATAAAGGTGTATATGGTGCAGGTATAACACATGGTACTCGTAATCTTCTGGCCAAGTGCCATTATAAGATAGGCCAATACAAGTCGCTGTCAAATGAAGCAACTGAGGAGTCTATCCAGTCGATACTAAAATCATATTTATTAGCTATTCAGTATGATGTTAATTACTATAAAGTATGGCATAACCTGGCGATTACGAACTATGAAGCCATAACGATGGTGGAGAAGAAGTACAACAAGATATTACCAAATACCATGACTCTGTATATTATACCATCTTTACAGGCATTCTTCAAGTCTATAAGCATAACGCATGGTCAATCATTCCAGGATACTCTAAGGCTGTTAACATTGTGGTTTAAATATGGCGAATTTAAAGAGATTAGTAACTGCATCCAAGAGGGTATTGACAATGTACCTGTAGAGACCTGGCTAAGTGTAATTCCCCAGTTGATAGCAAGAATAGGGTTTAGCGGAAGTCAAGGAGTTTCGCTACTAGTTAGTGTGATCCTTAACAAAATAGCAAGTGAACATCCACAAGCACTTATATACAACTTAGCAGTAGCCACTAAGTCAGCAAGCCCTAGTAGGAAGCAAGGCGCTACATTAATAATAAACAGCATAAAAATCAATAATCCAAACCTAGTAGAACAAGCCATATTGGTGAGCGAAGAGTTGATCAGAGTAGCTATCCTGCTACATGAATCATGGCACCACGGATTGGAAGAAGCCAGTAGGTTGTTCTTTGGTGAAAATGATCCGCAAGGTATGCTGGCCGTATTAATACCATTGCATGAATTGATGGATAGCAAACAACCAGAAACAATCAAAGAAGAAGCATTTCATCAGCAATTTTATAGGGACTTAAAGGAAGCGCACACATTGTGCATGCAGTACTTGGAGAGCAACGATAAAAATGATTTAAACCAGGCATGGGAACTCTACTTTAGTGTATTTAGAAAGATCAACAAACAACTGCCATTAATGCAACAGCTTGAGCTACAATCATGCAGCCCCAAGTTGTATATGTTAAGGGATAGTGAATTAGCAATACCGGGTACATATTCAAGTAATAATAGCATTATTAGAATCTGGAAGTTGTTACCGACAATGCAGGTAATAACTAGCAAGCAAAGACCTCGTAAAATGACTATAATGGGTAGCGATGGTCTGGAATATCCGTTTTTATTAAAAGGACATGAAGATTTAAGACAAGATGAAAGAGTAATGCAGCTATTTCAGCTGATTAACAATCTCTTGCAACAACATCAGGAGTCATTTAAGAAGTCATTAAACATACAGCGGTACAGTGTGATACCGCTAAGTCCAAACAGTGGCTTGCTGAGCTGGGTACCTAACTGTGATACATTGCATTCATTGATTAGAGATTATAGGGAGTCGCGCAAGATATTACTAAACATTGAACATCGGCTGATGCTGCAACAAGCACCGGGATACGATAATTTGACACTGATCCAAAAGATGGAAGTTTTTGAATATTCGCTCCAAAATACGCAAGCCAGTGATCTTTATAAAGTATTATGGCTAAAATCGAAAAACAGTGAAGTTTGGTTGGATAGAAGAAGCAACTACACCAGGTCATTGGCATTGATGAGCATGGTAGGCTATATACTAGGCTTAGGAGATAGACACCCAAGCAATTTGATGCTGGATAGATACACAGGCAAGATAGTTCATATAGATTTTGGAGATTGCTTTGAAGTAGCTATGAATAGAGACAAATTTCCGGAAAAAATACCTTTTCGGTTGACCAGAATGATGGTTAATGCCATGGAAGTTAGCGGAATAGAGGGAAGTTTTAGAAGCACCTGTGAATCAGTAATGGTAGTTTTAAGAAAGAATAAGGATTCGATGCTGGCAGTGTTGGAGGCATTCGTGTATGATCCATTGATAAACTGGAGATTAATGGCACCGGAGCAGCCACCTTTGAGTAGAACAACTACTATAGAAGAAATTCCAAATGAATTGGGTAAGAGCTACAGCAAGAGTATAGCCAGGAGCAACAGAATATACATGAAAGATGACCACAATACAGAATTTATAAATGATAGAGCCGTAGCAGTTATAAATAGAGTGCAAAATAAGCTGAGTGGGAGAGATTTTAAACACGATAAAGTGCTAGACGCAGCAAATCAAGTTGACAAACTGATACAGCAAGCAACAAGTATAGAAAACTTGTGCCAGTTGTACGTAGGATGGTGTGCTTTTTGGTAATTTAGCTACTTTAAATAAATATTTGCTCAGTTTGAACCTCTTTTGGTACAAAGCTATGCCATCTCTTTGATTAATTTAAATCTTTATTAAATTAATTTCCGATTATTAGCGACACTCTCTTTTCTTTTACTCCTTTGAGCTTGACTAGATCTATGTTCAATTGCAACTAATTCTTGCAGTTTAGTCTCCAGCTGAGAAATGAATAATCTTAGCTCCTTGTTTTCAGCTGTATCGACAACCACCGGAACATTTATTGCATTTAAAACCTTGTTCTTATATCTCCTATATTCCGATTTTAGTTCTAATTTCGATTTCAAGCTTAGTTCATATTTTAGCAACATGGATTTCTGCTGACTTTGTATTTCAGACTGCTTTTCGTTCAATAGTTTTATATGGTCTTCCATCGATTTTAGTTGCTTTTTCTTGCTATCTATATCATCGTCAAGAGGATTTACCATTTTCTTTTGCTTTTCCAAAGTATGATCTAATATATGTTTGACCTTTAATTGGAAAGATACTTGTTTGTGATTGTGATCCAAAAGGTTCTCAATTGCCACCAGACTATCTATTTTATCATTGTGCTACATAAGTACAGAATACTAAAGCTACTGATGCGGATATTTTTAATTTTATTAAATTAATTTCGGTCACCAATTCTTTTTGAGAATTCATCATTCTGTGTAGTCGAATTTTTGATAGATCTAAAGCATGTAATAAATTTAGCCTGCGCTTTTCCAGAACCGTCACTAAACTTTTATGAGGGTATATATTCCTTTTCAGCTCTTCGTAGGTTGCATGATATTGTTCAGCAGAATTTTTGACCAGATTCTGCATTTCAGTCACTAATACCATACCCTCAATTTGAAATGAATCTGCGGAGTACCGCATATGTTCTATTTTATTTGATAATTTGTTTTTATTGCGAAAGTGGGTAGTTGTTTCCTGTGCTAAGCTTTCGATGGAGATATCATTTTGCTTCTGAAATTTCTCTGAGAATACTTTGCTAATTTCACATACGTCTTTGCTAGTCTGCTGCTCTAAATTTATTGTGATATTTATCACAACCAGTGCTAATTCTTGCTGCTTATCTTTATAAGTTATCAAATTGGATTTATTGGTTTCTAAGAGAACATCCATTAGCTTTTGGAGTACATTTAGCTCCTCTCCTCTCTTCTTTTTGAATTCCTCTGATATTTTACACTTGGCGGATTTCTCTTTATTATGACGCTGCGCCAGGATATGATACTCTCTGTCGAAAGACTCTTGTATAAAAGTCTGGTCATATTCAGATTGCAATTCCAACTCAAAAAAATGGTTGTTGTGTGAGTTTACTAAACTCGAATGATGTTCTAAAGCACTAAGAGTAGAAACAATTGTATGATATAATTTCGGCACAAATTGGAAAAACACAAATCCCTCATTGCACACTACAAGTGCGTTATCATATGTAATCCATTTTAAAGGTTTAATGTGGGTAAATTCTATTGTTACTGTTTTAGAGTGGTCAACAAGTAATCTTTTGCCCGTAACTGTGAAATGAGCAAGCATAAATCCGCGAAGATTAGTTAGAATTACGAATGCTTTCATTTCATTTATATAACGAAATATAAAACTATCATACTCTGTCTGTAAACTGTATTCTAATAGTATTTCTCGCTTGTCTACTTGATAAAACCCCTTAGCTGTCAAAAACAACAGCCCTGCTTCATTATAATATGCATCTAGTATTTTTTGATCACTTATATAGTCATCTTGTTTCTTAAATGAGTATAACTTATAAGCGCTCACAGTTTTATCAGAGTAAACCACAAAGTAAGAAGCGCACATCTTAAAACATGTATTATCTGTAAGCTTAAACGGATACTGACCCAAAAGAGTCATATCATATATGTTTCTGAAATTTATGAACTTTTCGGAATATGAAATTAAGCAACTATCAGAGAATCTTAAATTTGATTTTCCTTTTACATACAAAGAGGAATTTTCAAAAAATACGTTTTGCGATAGAATACCAGAACTAACCGTAGAATTTTCGTGTGAATAGAGCAATGGAATACATGGGTGAAACGTAAAATTACTGATGTATGATGATTTAGAGATTGAAAATTCGTAATTGTAAAGATCAATATGAAAAATATAATTTTCAGAGTATCCGTACACATACCCTGTACTAAAGTTAACTGTAATTGACTCATTTAAGTGTTTTAACAAAGGGAAAGTAGTGTGTCTTAATTTCGATAATATGTAATCGGACTTTATTCTAGTTAGCTTATAAAATAAAATCTCCATTCCATTAGTTACTACAATATGTTGATCAACTCGAATGTCTTTTATCTCAATTGGGACGATTAGCTCTTTTTGTATAGGGTATAGCAATGATAACTTCATATTTTTCCACAAAACAACTGCTTCTTGTAACACAAAAAGTTCACCATCATAATCTAGAGCTAGTATTTCTGCATTTAGATCTGATAAAAGTCTAACGCTTATGCATTTAGTTTTTTTGATGATAAACACAGATTCGCTTAATGCTATAAGTTGACCTTCAACTTTGTACCTCTCAACTTTATCTATGTACAAGTGCGACATTCCTTCTGTATAAGCAATCAAAAAGTTTGCGCTTAGTATAATCTTTTCTGGCCGTAGATCTATAGCTGTAAATCGAAAATTTTCAAAATTGTATATTTTGATATTTTTTCCAAAAATTATAAAATTGTAAGCATCAACTATTAAATCGCCATCTAATTCCATTCTTTTCACAATCGCGAGCTCTATTTTATCTAAGCATACCATCCACTTCTTGGAATGGTTAGTGCCAGTTATAATAATGTATTTTTGGCTATTTTTGATGCTACAAATTGCCATTTCTATATCGATACATTTGAATTTGCCCAAGCACCAAAGAAACAAATAATTACCTACATAGTATAGTATCCAGTTGTCAAAGTACTCTATTTCCTGTAAATTTAAAGGTTTGAATCCAAGAGTTGGTAACATTTTGAAACTTAAAATTTAGAACAAGAGTTCTCATAAAAAACCATTGAACAAGAGTAGAAATAAATCAAACCTCAATCAGAGCAAGCAAAATTATTTAGTGATGTGGTCTTCAACATGAAATTTCCATGTTTTTAAATAACGGAATACTTTTAAAACACCATTCAAGATGGGTGTCCGAGGACTTACTGGATTTATCAGAACCCTCAAGAATTGCAATAGGGATGAAGTCGTTTATTTTAATAATGAAATCAAAATAAATGCTGTACTATCAGAAAGACTCCCAACAATCATGGATGGTAATGCATTTACTCATTTTGCTATGGAGAATTTCTTTTCTTGGATAAATGATGACTTGAAGCTATTCTACTACACAGGCAGCAATTTGTTTAAGGATGTTGTCAAATTCTATTATTTAGCACTTTCTAAAACATTCGATTTGACTATAATATTTGATGCAGGAATCCCAGAATCAAAGCTTCAGACCCTTTACGATCGTGAAGTTGAACGTGCTAAAGATTTAAGCAAAACAAACTTTAAAATTTTAAGTAACTCATATAAGGATATTGGGTTTTTGCAGCTGCCACCATTAATCTATCCCTCTGTTTATGAAGCGTTGAGAGAAGTGAGTGCACCAATACAATTTGCTATCGAGGAGGCTGACGATCTGATAGCTTCTCTTGCTAGTATAAGATCTGCTTACGTGTTATCTAATGATTCTGATTTCTATGTTTATCCGATTAAAGGTTTTATACCTTTTATGTACTTGGACATTCAAACCAAAAATGCTGAGACATTTCTCGGAAAGACCAATATTGATAGATTAGTATCTATTACTGCCAATATTTACAATATCAAATCAATTCAAAAATCTTTGAAGATAGAATCGTGGAATTTATACACTCTCAGTTGTTCTTTTATCGGAAATGACATGACACCTCACCATTTTTTGGATAAATTCATTTCAAGTATTCCTGAACTGTCTCGCTGTTTTGTCGTGCCGTATGGCAAGAATTATAAAAAAGCAGTCTTTCTCAAGCAGAAGTTGTATATGGTTTTCGGATTTATGGCCAAATTGCAGAATATTGAGTGGAAAATATTGCTGGATGGATTACAGAATTCCTTAAACTTGAACCAACATGAGATGGATTTACTCATAGAATCGGAAATATCATACTCACCTAAGAAACTACACATTGTTAGCGAAAAGCATTCTATATATTCAACCCAGCCAAATCCTGCTTTCCTGGATCGTTTTTTAAGAACTGGGCTTTTAAACGGGCGAATAACAGAAATTGGAACAGCTCAATTATGCCGATGTGGTGTAGGATTAGAGGATGAAAAAAAACCTTCAATATTTGATTCCAGCTTTAAGATGCAGAGATGGTTGTTTACAATCTGCAAGTATTTTCTGTTCGGATTTAAGGAAAATTCAATCCTGGTAATTAAACGAGAATTGAACAAAGCAAAGAGATATCAGACAGAAATACCTTCGCTAAAGGAACTGTCTGAACTTGTAGGAATTCAACTGTATGGGGATTCTTGGTGGGCCCTGACATTTAAGCAAAAAAATAAAATATTTTCTGCTCTGCTAGGAGTTGAAGAAGCAGACAACATGATGGATTTTGTCATGAAGTACATCACGAGAGAGCTGAGGGATCAAGATATGTTGCCTTTTATAAAGTACGTCAAAGATTGTTATGCAATTTACCCGGAAGACATTGTTGTAAAAGATCATCCGAATCTGTTGCCTTTTTACCATATGGCTTCGGAAGTTCAAGCGTTACTATTGGAAATGTTCAACTTGGGCAGAGCTGTATTCTACACCACAAGCAAAGAAAAGTATACCGAGACTGAGTCCCGATTTATTTTGGATCTATTCACAGACATTTCCTCTTTTTTTGATGCTACTCATTTCGTATTGAAGTGTATAGGGATGGATAATGGACTCCGTAGAGCAAACAAGGTTAGGAAATATGACAAGCTGCCGCAGAATTTTGAAGAAACATTGAATTTTTTGAAAGGCGATGCTTGATCAATGAATCTGTGTTTATGTCTTAAAACCTTGTCCGCGAGACTCGATAGCTCCATTTTTAAAACTCACTCGAATAAACTATCTCCTTTAAACCTTAATTCATGTATTCTGTTTTTGTAGTTTTACATAAAGTAAAGAACATTATACCCTCAAAGGTACCAGTATATTTTGAATGCACACTCAACAATGAGAAACTGACATCCGAGCCCATGGTTGCTACTTCTGAAATGACCGTTGATACCGAGTTGGTGTTTTACCTAAACGAGCAACAATATACCTTTTTAAAGCAGAACAGACTCAACTGTAAGCTCTCGTGCTATCAAAAACCGAAAAAACTAATTGGTTTTGTTCTGTTGGATGTCCGTAAGAGCGAATCACAATTACCCCCAGTGCATAAAAAATGGCACACGCTGCTGAATACATCTTATACACCTAGACCGCAGTTATTAATCGGATTTGGAGTTGGTTTGGTCCCTGAAAAACCTAATGAATTTGAAAATGATGATGTGCTAAGTCCCGCTCGTTTAATCTCTCAAGCTTTGCAATCTTGGTCGCCTAACATATATTTAAACGTTCATCAAGGTATTGTCTGCATTGGTAATGGGAAGTCAGTGTTTAGAATGACTTGTACTATCTCAGCTCATTCTGTTACTCAAAATGAATCTATTGCTATGAAATTATTGAATAAAACCATTATACTTGACAACTCGAAGTCTACTAGTATACATCAAATGGTATTTGAAGGTGACATAAATGATTTGCTGTTATTTTGGAAATCCACGGTAATAACGATCTTTCACGTTCAGCATCATTCCATTAAACCTGTTAAACTCCATTCTCATGATTTTATATTATATGACTATCTATCTGGTCTATTCAGTTCTGTAGAACTCGGTCCATTTGCTATCAAATTAGAATGTATTGGGTTCCCAAAAACCGAAATCGAACAATTGAATAGAAAGAATATTCAGGCGAAAGCTATTGAAAAACCCGATAAGATGGAACCGAAGTCTGTTAAGATCTTATCTAACAAGGTATCTCAGGATGACTCTAATGCTTCTATTCTTGAATCTAATCTCAAGTCCAACATAACATCAAATGCACCTCATGCCACGCATTCTCCTGCGCACCAATTCAGACTATCCATTGACCTTGTTAGTATAACTCCCCACGTCATGATAAAGTCCCCAATTTCAATTGAATATCACTACCAGTTAATTAATCAACAATGCCAGTTTACTACGAACCCATTTAGTACGATCCATAAAATAGAATCATACATATCAAATGGTTTCTGTGCCTATGAGTTCATTGTTGATCCTTGTGATTTGTTAAACGTTTTAATCCCTGTTACCATTAACTTGTATTTGGTAAACGAGTATAAAAATAGGGAACTATTAGCTACCGCTTCCATCCCTATATCAAATGTCTTGAATGTGGTCAAAACACCAGAGTTGCAAGGAATGGGCGATTTACAACTTGTTGATCATTTAGTACAAATTAGAAATGTCGGTGATTTAAAATGTACTGTAGCGTTAGAAGACTTTGGAATAATGCAGGATGAAGAGAAGTATGAACAAGAAACGCATTTACAGTTGAGTCAACACGAAAACGAGCAAAGTGCTAAACTATTGTCAAAGGAAAAGGAGACTGAGAATATAGCAATAAATGAAGGGAGTTCACCGATACCGCAACATGGAAAATCCACCTCCACTCCAAAATCATTTGATAATGATTTGTATAAGCAATTGCATTTGAAATATAAACCTCAGACTACCTCAACCTGTACTCAGACTACTGCACCCGCTAGCAGTACAGCATTAGGCACTCCTACTGATGGCACAATTATTGCAGCAAACAAGAAACAGTTGGATCATTTATTTACAGGCTATAAACAAGTTGAACAGTTAATCCAGGAAGTAGAACAATTAGAAAATACATTGACCGATAAGCTGAGTGAGTTGGCGAGTAATAACTTGGACCTAATAAAGTCTAAGCAGCTAATGAATCAAACCAAGGAATCCTTACTATCACAACATGAGTCTGTTGTCAGTGAGTTAAAAGTACAGCATCAGAATGAATTAAAGAAACAGTTACTTGAGATCGAACATTATAAGGAATTGAGTAACAAATTGACTAACAAATCAGTAATATTGCAGCAACAAAATAAAGAGTTGGCTCGTCAAGTTGATGACGGTAAACAGCAGCTGATGACTGTAAAACAGACCTTTAACAACACCAACATATCGCAGTTACAGCAGGATAATTACACGCTAAAAGAAGGCCAAATACAATTGTCAAACAAACTACAGAAATCAGAGCAGGTCAAACAGTTTTACAAAGACAAGTGTAAAGAGATACAATCCGTGTTTGATGTGTACAAGCAGCAGCACGCAAATGAGAAGAGCAGCAAAATGGACAAGGATGCTAAAATGGTCGAGAATATGAAATGGCGCTATATGCTACAGGAAGAGGAAAAGAAGAATCAGCGAGACATTGGAGTATTAGAACAGCTGCAAATGGAGCTGATGGGTATTAAAAGTAATAAAAAGAGCAATAATATAATAAGCACCGGAGATGCTGAATTGGATAGACTGGTTCATGAAAAGAGAGATTTATTGAAGACAGGACTATACTACAACACAGACCCAGTAATACTGCAGATAAATGAGAAGATAAAAAGTATGGCATAATAAATAAATGTATTCTACTTGCTGTAGTCCAAGCACTTTGGGTATAAGACTTGAGGGAGTAAAATAGGTGAGAAAAGTGAAAAGAACGGCTGAGCAACCAAATTTGCATCGCGTGCTTCATCAGGCGATCCATGATACTACCCATTTAACATTAGTTAGAAAACATTTACAAGCCTTGGCCCATTTATCATCAAACGTACACTGAATTGTCAAGTTATTGATCATGTCCTTTTGAATTTTATATGGAACAGTAAAACGGTCATCCCTTAATGACGCGGCATGCTCTATCTCTAACAGGCATTCTAAAAGACCAACCAGTGCTCTATTGTAGTTTTGCCTTTGGAAAAAAAGCATTGCAAACGTTTCCGTTTGATAATAAAGTGGATAAGACTTTTTATCCTCTATGTTTATTAATCGAGAATAACTGCCCAATGCTTGTATTTCCCATTTTGTAAACTTTAAATTGAGTTTGTGAGCAATTACATTGAACAACAAAGCACAATAACCGGTGGCAGCGTTTGTCTCTAACCAGTCGTCTGTAGTCGTACACGCGCCCATTCTGCACCCTATTAAACTAGCAAACCCGCTAATGTCTACAATCTTAAATATGTCTTTTAGAACACCTTGGTCCATAAGTGTTTGTAAGTAGCTAAACTGTTCACTGGCTTTAGTAACCTTGGCATTCAAAGAATGACGGTGTTTTTTAAATTGGAAAAGTTCCTCCTGATGAATGTTGTACTCCACAAAATGCTCTTGTTCTCGCTTCTTAAGCTCCTCTTCTTGTAGCAATAATGCTTCATGTTCAATTTCCAAATCCTTTAAAGTGGACTCTAGAGAATGTCGCTCTTTTGTTAGAGCATTATATTCTTGATTTAGCTGATCAATAGACTCACTGTCAAATTCACCAGCATTGGTTAACTCACTTGTCATAAACTGTTGGCAAGTCCTTATGCTCTTATGCAACAAGGTCAACTGCTGTTGTAGTTGGCTAACCTGTAAATCAGCACAAGAAGAACAAAGCGACAAACGTGATTCATTTAAATGGACAGAACAAGTTGAACAAACAGTCATGTTTCAAAAACAGTTTTTCTAATTAAGAATTGCCAAGATCGCTCTTAAAATGTTTCTACGGAGATTTCATGTCTTGATATAAGCTACACGTCATTAACGTGTTGTAGCCGGGTAATAGTTAAGTTACTAGTACTTGCAATTTAATTCCGCTAATTGAAGAGAGCTTGATTAAAAGTATTGAGGTGTAGAGAAAAGAATTCAGTTTAAGAATTAGAAATGCATTTATTATTCAATCGTCAAATAGTCTGTTATCCTCACCTTGCAAGTCTGTATATCTAACTTGCCTAAATCTATCACTTAATCCAAATGGTAATTCACCATGTCTTCTCAGATATAACATTAAAAAGAATCCTGCTATGCCTATAGCAGTAGGTATCAATATGATGGCTAAAATCGCTCCAACTCCCATTGACCCGCAACTCTCTATAATTGGACTACTCATATCTATTCCTCCTCTACATGCATTGCCTGGGTTTAACCGGTACCCACTACTTCTAACTCTCTGTCCATTTACGCAGGGAAATTCGAGGACTAGATCTGTTGCTACACACTTGCCATTTTGTAATTGAAATCCGTAATCACACTCATAATCCAGTCTGCTGCATCCACAGGGCTTTTGATCCACCTGCAATTTAGTCATATAGCATATATCGTTTGTATTCTTACGATGAACAGTCATTTCAGCACCAAATATGCAATTACTGTGGCTCCCACTAGTCGGTACAGTAATTAGTGTTGGGGAAGTTTGATCACTGCTGCAATTGTCACCAAGAAATGCCTTGAAATCAACCACAATAGCTTGATGCCCACCCTGTTGATCGTCCCCACCTAAGAACAACATTGCTTTTTCACTGTTTTCATCCGCTGTACCGATAGATAAAGTATAAGTGCCGCTTAAAGACAGTTCTTCGATATTTTTAAACTCATCAACTGTATAATAGATTTTTTCAACTGGGACTCCAGACTGAAATAGAACAATTACGCTGCCATAATTCAAAAACTCAAAATCATAGGGGGCATCAAATATTTTATGCCATGACAGACCTGCATCCACACTATAGTAAGTATTGGCCTGGCCTCCGGCTGGGTCTATTCCCGCACCTGTATTTCCTACTCCCACAATAATCCCAGGACTGTTTTTTGAGTCAAAAAAATGGCGACTATCTTTTGCAGAAGTGTATCCGTATAGATTCAAGTCTAAAATGTTGTTGTCCACTAGCATTGTAAGAGGAAACCAGGTGTTTCCATTGTCATAGGATATTTTAGTGTGCAAGCTATTACCAACATTTACATTGGCAAAATGTATGGCTCGAATGCCCTCTAAACTAGAGGTATCCACTCCATTGTGATTTCTATACGTATTGTCGAGTGTTTTGGTAAAATAAGTTCCATTGTAGTTGCTTACATAGAGGTTACCAAGGTTATCAGACTGTTTAACATCAATAAATAACCTCCCACCAGCTGAATCGGTAGCAGTAATAGAATCGGCCGATTCATATGGAGGTGAGAATTGAGCGCGGCTGAATGAAATCCCGTCAATAGAAATGTCAACGACTAATCCCTTGGTATTGTCAATCAGGCCGCCAACAATAAAGGAGCCATACATCGAGAACACTTTTATACTATCTCTATCAAATACGGATATGCTTGATTGAAAGAAATCATCAGAAGCAATCATAGCAGAATCGGACGTTTGACATAACACAGCCGTACGAGGAGTGGTTAGCAGATTTCGCGAATGAGCCCATATGCACTTCTTTGGGTTGTTTAATGTTTTCCACTCATCACCGTCGTTGACTGAGTAATAATAAATGCAGTCCATAGACACGAATTCTCCAGGCAGGCAAGATTTAACTATAAACCAATTATCTTCGAACGGATGAACTAAAAACTCGACAATGCCTCTAACCTTCCCATCTGACGACTTGGGTACCGGTATATTTTTCACGGATGTCTTTTCCAAGGAATCTGTATATTTAGATACTCTATCAAATCCGTGAATGTACAAGATGTTGATTTTCTCAGGATGGCGAACTATTTGTATGTTTTGGGCTGATATAAGTGGTCGAGAGTCCAATTTGCCATCTTCTCTACTTACTACATAAGCTGTAGCAGAACTGCCCTCGTTATCGGGGCTAATATACACGATTTGATCATTGAAGAAAAGAGCTTTGATTGCAGAGTATGCAACCTTTTTTTTCAATATTTGAATTTCGCCTCTGACTGTATCGGATGTTGATACCATTTGTGTCAAAAATAAAATTTATAAGTGGACAAAGTAATTCACAAATTCGAAGACAAGACAAAATGTAACATGGTTTTGAATCTATGAGCATAATTTTAGACCATTTGGCGGGAGTGAACTTGGTGAAACTAGATGTTACTATACCTGTAGAGACAATGATTTTATGGGATATAAAGTGACTAAGTCGTCTCTTGAACGCAGTAATATCAACTTAGAGCGTAACTTTGGATCTAGGGTTAATTTTAATGATTGTACGGAGATGTCAGAGATACTAAAAAGTACAGTGCCTGCAAAAGCTGATACGAAGAAAAGAACTTGAGAGAGCTATGTTTTCGGGACATCGGCTCTGTATATTGATGTTATTTCTGATTGTGGCCATCATGAGTCAGTACTAACTGGAGTGATGTTGTTCCTGAATTGTGCTTCGATGGTGTTAAGG
This sequence comes from Amoeboradix gromovi, assembly GCA_018985225.1. Classification (NCBI taxonomy): domain Eukaryota; kingdom Fungi; phylum Sanchytriomycota; class Sanchytriomycetes; order Sanchytriales; family Sanchytriaceae; genus Amoeboradix; species Amoeboradix gromovi. The sequence continues at coordinate 26,845 of JADGIF010000014.1, forward strand.
GAATTAAAGTGTTGAAGTCTTTAACTGAAGAGATCACAAATGGACTTTGTCACACTTTATTCAGCTGTGCTTAATAGAAGGCATTCTTATAAGTACATCAATTTACAACTGTCCCAGTAGTGTAATGTTAATATGGTGTTCGAGTTCAGAACAGGAAAACTATGCTGATTTTATCATACGAGATAGGGACAAAACAGTCACAAGTTATAGCTGCCAAAGAATTCCGTTGTCAAAATGGTTACAAAGTCATTAGGACAACACTTATGTGAACGAAAAATGAATTGCACAGTTATTTGAACAGGTTGGCGGCATAGCCTCTGAATGAACCATAATCATGGGACGGTATCAGGGATTTTGTCGACTGGGCCATTTTCGCAAACTCTGTCCCATTGGGTGCTAATCAATATACTAGCCCAATCAGCATTTGATGGAATTGATTGGTAGGAAAAATAGATAAATTTGAGACCACCCCTTGTTATTATGCGTCAGAAGTTTAAAGAGGAACACAGCTTTGAAAAGCGAAAACAAGAATCACAAAGAATAAGAGAAAAATATCCAGACCGTATTCCGGTAATCTGTGAAAAGGCCGATCATTCAGATATTCCAGCCATCGATAAAAAGAAATATTTGGTGCCAAGTGATTTAACAGTTGGTCAATTTGTTTACGTAATAAGAAAGAGAATTAGTCTAGCGCCTGAGAAGGCAATATTTGTCTTTATTAATAATCAGGTACCACCATCCGGTACCTTACTCTCGCTTTTGTATGAAAATAATAAGGACGAAGACGGGTTTCTATATTTAGTCTATAGCGGTGAAAATGTCTTTGGCGATGTTCCAAAGGAATAATTTTATTAGTAAACTCTTTTTATAATCTTATTTGCTAAAGGGGTACGATAAAACGACCCTCAGAAAATTGTAAATGGTAAGTGAAAAAGACTATCTAGTTGACTATGAAGAGCAAATTTATGAGCTTCAGAGACAAAATAAGGAATTATTGGAGAAGCTAAGAATATCTGAAGTGAACACTCGAGAGCTAAAAGACAGAAATGATATGTTGCAATCTCAGATATCAGACGTTGAGGACAAATTCATTTCGATGCGTGAACAATACGATACCACTATAACAACTCTGAAGTCTAAGATGTCTTTGAGCAGTGATGCAACTGTTGTACAAGATGCCAGTGTAAACAACATTGTTTGTGGTGAGAAATCAGCTTATAAAGATCTTTATGAGGACTCACAACAGGAAATGGAGAGCATTTTCTTATCAATTGAAAAGCTCAAGGAATCTAATTTGCGCTTATGTGAGGAAAACAATGAATTGAATGGGATTTTAAAAAATCAATTCATTCGTAAGTCAATTGAAAAGATGCAAGTAGATTCAATTTTTGACCATGACCCAAAGAAGGAAACCCTATTTGAAAGCATTAAGAAGTTTTTAAGTAAGTAGTCCTCGTTTTAGTAAATTTATTTGAAACTTATTTTATGAATTCGTATCTTTATCTACACTACCGACCCTTAAACTACAGTAGTATTCCTAAAGTCGAATATAATTTGAATTTTCTAAATGAGTCTGGCCAAATTCTTTCCATAGGTCAACAAAGACTGGATGTATATTACAAAGATCGAAAGCACACTTACTGTATACAAAATAGTGAAATATGTAGAGATGCCAATGATTATGACAATTTTATAACTTCTACTCTGTCAAACTTTTATCTAACTAAAGAAGAATCCTTGTTTACATTGATATTAAACCCAGATAAAAATGTAACAATGCCGCTAAATCCTGTTCACATCCTTCAAACTCCAACTCAATCTTTATTAGACACTAGCAAATATCTTATTAAAGTTAATGCTTCAAATGTAGCATTTGATAAAGCTGCCTGTTCGACGGTAATCCCAACTAACATCACATACAGTTCTGAAGCCGAAAGCATTAAAGAAGCAATAGATTGTACGCTATCCTATCAGTCTAATATAGTTCCAAATAACACGGATCAAATATGGATGTGGGACAAGGATCAGCCTGAAATTGGCGATATTGGATGTGTAGTTGCATTAAAGAATGGCAAGTGGAAAAGTTTTGCATGCGGTGAGCCTACCAGATTTGCCTGCCAGTCACTTGATGATCCTTTAAAATGGATAGTCTCTGAGAAATTTGCATCGTTCCAAAATATAATTTGGGATAAAACTATAAATTGCCCTGATGGATACAAGTTTGGCGTTCCTAGATTGCCTATAATTCAGCGTCGACTTACTAGCGTAATGGTTGACAATAAATTAGACCTTATTTTGATAAATCTTTCCGATGTTTGGGTTCCGGGATGCTATCGTGAGAATGCTGATGAATGCTTGTACATGAAGGTAGATCGTCAAACAAGGTTGGTAACTGTTTCAATTGTTGGTGGATTGATAATGTTGATTTTAACATTTTTATGTGTTTACTTAAATTATAAAAGGTATTCCAAATATATGAAAAATGAAAGGAGGCGTAGGGATGTGGCTGAGAAGTTAAGATTAATTCAACTGAATAATGTCCCAAAGTAAATCAAAATAAATTTTTATTTAAAACTATATTTGCTATATATGCTTGACATTGACCCTCTGTTGTTCAATGAGTTTAATGGGCTTTGCCCTGCTTCAAACTCGTCTACTTCCTCAATAAATGGACTGCCTTTGTGATCATGTTCTAAACTAGGGCCTAGCACGGCGTACAAACAAGCTGTCATGATTAAATAAACAAACCGGAAACACCCAAAAAAGAATTCTACAATCGCTTCTAACCCTAGAATAAAGACACCTACTGGAGCGTTATCATCACCGTTATCCACAGTGCTCTGACCGGAAGCAGATGCTCTTAATTCGTCAAATAATGATGACAATCCATTTCTCAAGTCAACCGTAGATGGTGCTTTTTGATTTCTTAAATTATTAGACTTGGATTCATATTTGCTCATCTCAAGAGAATCTTTCATACTTTGGATACGCTCTCTTTGACCATCATATTCCTGTTTGACGTTGGTAAGATATTCAACTTCGACTTCCAACTGATCAACGAGTTTGTCCAGCTCATCCCTATCCTCTATAACCTCATTCAACTCTTTTTTTAGTTCCTTGATGGTGGATTTCTCGTTAAGTGACCTCTGGTTCAAAACATAAACCTCATTTTGCAATTCTTCTAATACATCGATGCTAGAATCTTCGCGCGATAGCAACTTGATTTGCGACTTTTCTTTTTGAAGGAATAGTTTTTCATCTTCCAAATTCAGCTGAATTTGTTCCATTTCGTATACCTGACTCTTAAGATTCTCAATCTCACTTTCATATGTGTCTATGCATGTTTGAGTATGTTTGCGTTCACTTTTCAATGAGTTCTCCAAATTTTCGTTGCTAATTTGTAGACTTGTGATGTATTCCTCAAGTTCTGCAATTGTTGTCGAATTAGTCTGTGGCATATGCATTTGTTGCAAAGAGTTGTATTTGAACACAATGTCATCATACTGAGTTTTCAAGTAATTCAGATCATCTTTGGCATTCTTATTATCTTCTTGTATTTCCCTTAACTGTCCATTAATTTCTTCGTTTTTTGACTCAACTAACTTCTCATAGAGTTCAGTTAATCTTGACTTGTCTGATTCTTTAATTTCTAGCATTTCTAACTCGCTTAAAAATAAAAGTGCTGTGGAATCAATCATTTTTGAAAAGTGACCCTCGTGACACTCCACAAAAACTTGTAAAACTTTTTAAAACAAAATTGTCTCAAAAGGCAGAACTAATCTCCCAGAAGTGTCTCACATTTATCACCTATGCTTTAAGCGATAACATATCGCTTATTCCCCTTCTTTGCCAGTGACCTATCGCTATTGTACAACAGACTTAAATATGACTTGAGATTGTTTTCAGATGCATTACATTTCAATCCGCAGCTACATTGCAGTGGGCACGCTGGCACAACCTTGTGCCTCTATGAAATCGCTAAATACTTTTATGCTTGCAATCATTTAGAACGTTACAATAATTTCATAATTAGGATATTCCTGGTCAAAATTTCTGACTTATGAGTATAGTAAGAATTTGCACAGTGAAACTGAAAAAACCTCCCGCTGCGTTAAAGTGTTAGCTCACGCTTTCACAACCCGAGGGGGGTTGAACAAGGTTGCATATAAGATATGTTCCTAGCTGCCATATGATTCTCTATATGCTTCAAAATGACAATGCAATTGATGCTAAACAAGATTATCGCAGTTGTATGCAGTTATAAAAGTCTAGAAAAAGAGCACGTTGGACCGAAATAGCTCAAGTAACCAAGATACATGGTTTTTTAAAATAAATCGATGCGTCTGGTAACAACAGTGTATGTATCCCTTGTTATGACGTTCTTTTACTTTCCCATATCTTATGTTCGTTATCACGATTCATATTCACCACCAGCACCTTACCTAGCAACTATTTCTATATAAACTAGCTCAACATATGTTACCCTATTTCAGAAAATGTCACCAATCCAAGTCGAAAGGCCAACCGAAAAGATTAGAATTTGGATGTCTTTCTTTCGTCTGTCGCTTTTACAGTCACAGTTTATCACTTCTTATTTCTGATTAACATTCGTATCTGATGGCATGATGATTTCGGATTCCTATTGTGGTTTCTAGGTGTTCCTCCTACTTGGAACTGGGGCCATTTTGCCAAAATGGGTTTCCTATATTAAATGTCGTGGTACCGATGAAGATTCCAGTGTTGGTATAATAGTCTGTTATAATACAACGAAACCAAATTAGTATTTAGAGTTCAGCCTAACAAGCGTAAAATTTACTTACTAAAAGCATCGCAATTCTAGGAGCTTTGGCAAATTAAAAAAAGACCAAATATCGATCCAAAGCAGTTTATGGCAACGCAGAAGCTAAAGAAATTATAAACTTTGATGACCTTGTGCAAAATAAGAGAAAATTTATCATAAAACAAGCTACGCACTGCCCTCGCTCCTTAGTGAACCCTATGATTCGCATAAACCGGTTAATAAATAGGAAATTAAAAAGTTTCTTGATTTCGGAAAAATTTACTCAGTCTTAGTTTCCAAGGATACAACATGATTTTGTATAATTTTTGCAATTCGAAGCGGTGCATCTCCTTGAGAAATAGGAGCATGTCCTACACCACGAAATAAATACAAAGGGTATTCCAAGTTACAAGCTACAGCCGCAGTGAATTGGGGTCTAATCAATATATCAGAATCCCCACCAATTACAACGCTAGGAATTTTTAGTTTACGAATAGTTTCAATTTCTCTACTTTTAAGTTTAAAATAAAATGAAGAAGCAATGTGTCCAACAACTGCTCTGAATCTTGTTGCTGGTCTACTATAATATGCAAAGTCCATCTCTTCAATTTTATGGAAATAATTTCTAATTCCATCAGAGTGTCGTGCTTTTAAATAAGCAACAGGAAACAACAAGGGAGCTACAAAATAACTTCTCCAGCTCTTCCAAAATATGGCAATTAGATTAGTAACCCAGAGAAGAAGAATAGCAGTCCAACTTGGAATGCCTCTGCCCTTTAAGGCTGTCGAAATTAAGGTTTGAGATTCGACTCTCTCAGGGTACTTGTGGGCAACTTTTAAGCTAATGAAGCCCCCCATACTTACACCGCAAATGTGAAATTTATTCCATTTCAAATGATCCGCAATTCTAATAACGTCCTCCGCAAATATATCAATTGAATAGTTGACAGGGGTACTTGAATATCCGGTACCCCTCAGATCGAAGGTGCAAATAGTAAAGTCTTTCAAATGCGGAATTATGAATCTCCAAATAGAAGAATTTGTACTCATTCCGTTTAACATCATTAATTTGTTTTTTCCATTCCCATGAAGTTGATACCACAAACTAATATCCTCACCTTTAGATTGGAATGTAAAAGTAGATTCTTCGGGCATGATCAAACAAAACTAGGAGATTTTGGGATTTTTTCAGCAAATTGACAGCTCGATTGTTTTCTTAAATAAATCATTTATCGCGAGTTTGTGTGCATTTTATATAATTTCATGACTTTTCCGATAGCTTAAATACTCGATATTCTTCCTTTTCACTAACGGTAAATCAAATCTAAAGAAATAACTAGCAGGTACAGCATACATTCATCAACGCTGAGGAACTGGTCCAAACATGGAAGAATTAGATGTCTTTCAATGCCTATAAGAGATATTTGCACAGTTTATTCAAGGAACGCTTGAAGTTCAAGTGTTAACAAAGAGGAAGGACGATAGTTGATTGTAATGAATCATTTACTAGTCAGAGATGTACAAGGTGTGGTACTCTAAAGAAAACCAACTTAGAAACCTACACCTGTACGAATTGTCATTTGGAAATAGATAGAGACAATATGGCAGCAAGGAACATATACATCAAGTATATGTTTCCTTATTCGATCCCGCCTTGCGGTAATGCAAGCGTGAGCAGTTACTGTAACGGAGCATCTAGCACTGCTAGCTTCTCTGCCGAAATTCTCGATTTTCTCGGAAATCAGGACTTTTAACGAGGAGTGCAGACTAAAGGAGTAAGGAAGTTAGCATGCTTCATTAAGGCCAAACAAAAATGTATCCGAAGCTAGATCACAAATACTATATTAGAGCACTAGAGTTACAATCCACAGAGCACCAAACCCAAAAGCTGTGAATGCGGTATATAAATTTCTGCTAAGAAAGACACTAGCTATGAGTATGAACTAGGATGAAAAGGTATAAGAAAGCAAAAGGGCGTGACAAAAAGTCATTTACTGCGGTAAAAGCAGTTTTAATACAATAAAAGGTTATTTAGTGAGCTGAGCAAGTGACTCGTGTCTTTACTTGATAGAAAGACGCTGGTGCTACTTTCCTAGGTTCCGAAGATCCGAAATTTGCTTATGTTGTCACAGCACTGATTGCAAGTTAAGTGCATTCAGAAATCTCGTAGATGCCAAGGATTCCATGTTACCCTCTGTTATGCAGTGTTAAATTCATATGAAGTCTATTGAGAGTAAATTAAAGGCCTAGTCGGCAAATAACAGGTTTATATGATAAGCATTTCTCAGCTAAAACACTGGATGCCTTTTCTCTCCAACTTCTTTAGACGTTTGGGACACCAAATATAAAAACTAGACCAACTCGTTTTTAAAGGTGCACCATACGGAGGAAATGCTATCATTTATAAAAGATCTTCTTCTTTCAAACCAATTTTCTTTCATTGATTGTATTCCTCTTTTTAAAATAAAAATAGAAGACCCTACATCTCGTTCAAATATATGAGGTCTTTGAGCATCTAAGCAAAAGGTGCATTTTCTTAGACGGTACTCTTTTCTAGAGTCCTTTTGTAATGTTATACTAACATCATTACTCTTGTCTATTCTAGTTTTTACAGTGATAGTGATATTTTAATTGAAATAAAGATTGGCTGAAAGAGTAAGAGAATAGCTGTACAGAATATTTATTTTCCTTTTATACTCGCCAACTCCGCAACTAGCTGAATGTCCACTCGCCTTTTAAATCCATAAAGTAATAAAGCTGAAATAATGCTCCAAGTTGTTACTGAAAGTTAGTCCAGTTTTTATATTTGATGTCCCAATTGTAAAAAGTCTGTCTTGCAATTGTAGATTAGCTCCAAAGCAACTAATTACAAGAAATTGATCGAGGATTGAGCGCTAATATAAGATGTTGAAAGTGATGGAAATGGGAAACGTTTTGGAAATGAATTCAGTTACAATTGTTCTCCCTTGGTTCATAGCAGGGTTATCAAAGGAGGCTACATAAGGATCAGACGCCAATCTAAATAGCGCCTATCTTGCTAGTTGAGATTCATAAAATTAAGAAACGTTTGGGGATTACGTGAGCTCTTTAAAACATGCTCAAGGTGCATTCCTTATTTGATGGAGAAGTTCAGGCCAATTTTTCGTTCCATTCAACTTCGTATAAACTCACACTTCTTTACCATTTTTTGGGTGTAGTTACATTCAGTTTGAGCTATTTAATACTATACTGGATCCCTAGTTTATACGTCAAATATTTTACTATTCCTGCTACCGAAGAACATAACATTCTTGTCTTTATAACAAACGACTGGAAGCAATCTGAACTAGTTAAGGTAGAACATTTATTCTATAACGGACTTACTGAGAACGCTGTGCCTAATAAACGGGGTAAGTTAGACTATCTGAATGTATTCATGTACAGGCATAAAAGATACATTTATTTAGAAGGTGAGGTAATTAAACAAGAGGAGTGGAAGGACTTCGACTTAAGAGGCTTAGACGCTGATACCGCATCCCAAAGGTCCCTGTCATTTGGCAAAAATGAAATACTAGTACCTAATCCCACTATTTTTCAGCTACTTGTAGGTGAGATATTGCACCCATTTTATATATTTCAAATGTTTTCAGTCGTTTTGTGGTTTGCGGAGGATTACGTTTATTACGCTGCTTGCATCTTATTAATTAGTGTTGTCAGCGTATCGAAGTCTCTACACGACACTAAAAAAAACATCAGACGATTGGAGGATCTTGCTAAATCATCTATTTTAATTGAAGTCCAAAGAAGTGGCTCATGGATAACTGTAGATTCTTCAGAACTATGTTTAGGTGACTTGTACAAGGTTCCTTTACATTCTATACCAGCAGATAGTATATTAATACAAGGACAGTGTGTTGTTGATGAATGCATGTTAACCGGTGAGTCTGTTACTGTAACAAAATCAAGCACTAGCGAATTAGTGACATTCGATCTCGGACATCCGATGCTGAATCTAAATCTTCAAAAACACTTCATCTACAATGGAACCACTGTTTTACAGTTGCAGAAAGATTCAGTTGCAATGGTTATAAGAACTGGATACAAAACATGCAAGGGGATGCTAATCAGATCTATCCTACACCCTAAGCCTCAATCTTACAAGTTTTATCAGGATTCTGTCAAGTTTGTTGTATTTTTAGCTGGCATAGCATTGCTAGGATTTCTTTATAGCTGCGTTCAATTTGTTACTGCTGGAGAACCTTTCGTGGTCATTTTGGTAGCTAGTTTAGATTTGATTACCATTGCTGTTCCGCCTGCTCTTCCAAGTACACTAACTGCTGGAATTAGTTTTGCTCTGTCTCGGCTGAGCAAAATTCAAATCTATTGTATTAGCCCTTCGAGAATTAATGTAGCTGGTCAGGTCAACTTTATCCTCTTTGACAAGACAGGCACCTTAACAATCAATAATCTAACTCTTAAAATTGTGTTGCAATACGCAGACGAATGCCTATCGATTAAAGATAACATTTCACTGGAATTTAAAACTATCATGGCTACTTGTCACTCATTGACATCGATAAACAATATTATGTGCGGTGATCCGTTGGAGTTAGAAATGTTTGGTTTCACAGATGCGCTCTTCATTAATTCATCAACGATCAGGCTTTTAGACTCAGAAGTAGAAATATTGAAGATATTTGATTTTGATCCCAACTTGAGACGAATGAGTGTACTTTGCAGGCATAAAAACAAAGTAATAGTCTGTACCAAAGGTGCTCCAGAAAGCATTAAAGAAATATGTGGATCTATATCTAGCGAGTTTGATGAGCAGCTACGCCATTACAGTCATTCAGGATACAGGGTATTAGCATGTGCAATAAAGTACGATGCCAAAGTAAACAGTACACGAGAAGAAATAGAAAAAAATCTAGAATTTACTGGGTTTTTAATATTTGAGAACAAACTTAAGAAAGAAACAGCAGATACTATTAGTAAGCTACACAGTGCATATTTGAGTACTGCGATGTGCACTGGGGATAACCTTTTAACCGCTATATCTGTTGCAAAGGAATGTAACATATTAAATGTTCCCAATAAAATGGTTTTGAAAACATCTAGTGACATTGAACTGCAGCAGCTGGTGAGTGAATCAGACAGAAATTACACCCTAGTTGTACCTAGCTATGAGGATGGTGATTTAGTATGGTCTGGATTCGATCAACCTGAGTTTAAAACAAACAATCCTTTTGATTATGAGTACTTGAGATTTGCACTAGATGGACAGCATTTTGAGATAGTTAAGGCCATTAAATCTGTCGATTACACATATCGCGTACTGTCTAATTGTAGCGTATACGCCAGAATGACACCCGATCAAAAGAAGTCGGTTGTAGAGTACTTGCAAAAATACAACAACATCGTGTTGTTTTGTGGTGATGGGGCTAATGATTGCGCAGCATTGAAAGCGAGCGACGTAGGCCTTAGTCTGAGTGAAGCAGAGGCTAGCATTGCTGCACCGTTCACAAGTAAGAATTTCGAGATTAACTGTGTTTTAGACCTAATAAAGGAAGGCAGAGCTGCTCTAGTGACTAGTTTTGGCTGTTTTAAATACATGGCACTCTACTCTATGACCCAATTCTTTACTGTCACCATTCTATATAGTCTGGGAAGTAACTTGAGTGACTTTCAATTTCTCTTTATAGACCTGTTCCTGGTACTTCCATTGGCTATAACAATGGCTTATAGTCCACCATGTGAGAAACTGAGTGTTGAGAAACCGGTAATTGACTTGATGAGTTTACTGGTGGTTTTACCGCTAATCATGCAAATTATAACGCAAGCTATATGTCAGCTGGGCATATATTATATAGTTCAGCTGCAGCCGTTTTATACTCCTTCAGTATTAAGCCTTGAAGACAAGAGTTTGATGTGCTATGAGTCATCGAGCGTCTTCACTATATCATGCATAATATACATTTCATTCGCAATTGTGTATTTTATGGGAAGACCGTATAGATTACCTATATACAAGTCTAGGATATTCGCAACAGCCCTGGGAATATCTTTGACCTGCGTATTGTTAATAATGATGACAGATATTGGAGACACAATGTTGAGTCTGAACAGTATGCCATTATATTACAGATCATACATGTTCCTGTACGGAATAGCTGTGTTTCTGGTTATCTGGTCTGGCGAGAATTACCTGTTTGTCAAATTAGCAGTAAAATTGAATTCCTTGCGGTCGAAAAAATAAATGTCTTTCTAAAAGTACTAGTATATTCATCAATTTGCTTGGCTTATCTAATAAGAATCTTTGGTACTCGAAATCAGTTGATCATAACTTGGATCTTCCCCAGGCACGAATTTGTTCTCAGTGAGATAATCTAGAATTTCTAAAACAGCTGGAAAAAGAAGTTGGTTGTATAACTCATTCTGTTCCCTGTATGTACATTCGACCACGTTTGAACGCTTTGATTCGCTTTTGGTATCATGTGCTTCTCCAACAATTGATAACACAGAACACTCGCTTGAGCCTAGAAAGGAAATATTATTAATAACGGATGTTTGTGAGATTTCATCCCATTTTCTCTTGCTCCTAAAAACATTTTTGTATTGGCAAAATTCACTTTAAACAAAACCACAGATTACTTAGTACTAAAGAGACAAGACACTTTTCCGATGCAGCAATGCCAATGAAAAAATAAACTTCTGGGTCATAAAATTCTGGTAGCAAGCTATGAAAAACAGTTTGACAAAGAAGAATAGTAGCAGCACAAATTCTCCTGATCTCTAGATAATAGTGTGGTGCAACATTGCAAAATTTAGCCAGTCCAGTTTTTACAGCAAGTATCCCACTTGTAGAAGCATTTACTTCTGTTGGTATCCAGCCACACTGGTGATTGCAGATAAACTAGGATATCCCTATTTGGTCAAAGGCTTTTTATCAGGAATTAATCTTAGGATAACGCCAATTAGAAGACCTCCAATCCCTGCACAAAACGAGATTAGCCATTGAAAAAGAGTCAAGTCAGTAGTCCCAAATATGGGGTGAAAGAAAGGAACTTGAATTAAACTGATCTGGCTACCAATCATGAATACCCATATTGTGACAAAAAACTTATTTTCCAAGATATTTTCAAAAATATTAAATTTGTTTTCTAATTGCCTGGAATTTAACAAGTTGAATATTTGCAGCAAGACGAAGACATTAAAAACGAGAGTACGAGTGAGAACCACATTTTCCACCCATCCAAAGATTTCCGAGCCACTCTCTAAGAAAAAAATCGAAATCGCAAATTGGTAATTGGCTTGGCCAAAAATCATCTTTGACATAGTGTTATTGATCAGAGGCTCCGATTTCTTATATGGCAATCGGTTTAATAATTTAACATCTGGCTTGTCTGTAGCTAATGCCAAAGCAGCAAATGTATCCATGATTAAGTTGACCCATAACAAAGGAATCGCAGTTAGAATAGGTTCTGAATTTTTGTCTCTTATGACCGAGATTAAGGTTATACCGACTGCTGAGATATTGACGGTTAATTGGAACTGCAAAAACTTCCGAATACTATCAAATACACTTCTACCCCATAACACTGCTTTAACAAGACTAGCAAAGTTATCATCCAGCAGCACTATATCAGATGCTTCTTTTGCTACCGCTGTTCCCTGTATTCCCATAGAGAATCCAACGTCGGCTGCCTTTAATGCAGGTCCATCATTTGTGCCTAAATAAGTGCAGAATACCATCTCCCGTTACCGCAACACACTCGCCCAACCACTTCAATGTATGCACTAATATTTCTTTGTCAGAGGGTGAAGATCTGGCCAGAACCCTTAGATTAGGAACTATTCGTAGTAACTCAGTTTCGGGCAATAAACGGAATTCAGGTCCTTCCATAGCTATAAATCCATTATCCTCTTGAAATATGTGACATTGCTTAGCAATGCTCATTGCTGTTTTCAAATTATCACCTGTCACCATTCTAACAACGATTCCTGCAGACTGGCATTGTAAAACAGAATTGGGTACTTCTACTCTTATTGGATCTTGGATCCCTACAATTCCTATAAAAGTCATGTTGCTCTCATCCAGTACATCTATAGAGCCTAGCGACTTGAACCCCAAGGCTATGGTTCTTAGTCCATAATTTGCAAACTTGTCAATCTTCGCATGTATTTTCGCTCTTCTTGAATCAGACAACAGCTCAAGGTTTCCGTTCCTTATGCAGCTTGTGCATAGAGATAATATAATTTCAGAAGCGCCCTTGCTATACAATCTGATTGAGTCATTAGCAAGTGCAACAATTGTTGACATTCTCTTTCTATCTGACGCAAATGGTACCACTTTTAAAACTCTGGCAGATTTTCGGTCTTCTGCATAGTTGGAGTACGGCTTGCACATGTTTAGCAATGCAATTTCTGTCTTAGAACCCACAAACTCAATCTTTCCAATTTCATTTTCAGTTTCATAGGCAGTTGAATTAATGTTAACACAATTAGTTACTAGTTGTAAAGTATCATCATGAACATGATTCAAATCGGTTTCTGGTGTTTTGTATTCTTCTAAATCAAAATATCCGCGCAAGACAGTCATTTTATTTTGCGTTAATGTGCCAGTCTTATCTGAGCAAATGGTAGTTGCGTTTCCCATAGTTTCGCAAGAAGACAGTACACGTACGAGGTTGTTATCCTTCATCATTTGAACAGTCGCAAAACTGAGACTTAAGGTAACTGCCATAGGTAAACCTTCCGGAACTGCTACAACAATAATGGTTATTGCGTTGATTAAGAAATGAAGCACGCTTTGGAACACAAGCATCAAGTTATCGCTAATACCGTAGTAAAAGTAATTTCCCAGTGAGATAATGAAAATTAAAACTGCAAATGCTATGCCAAATTTGCTTATTTTCTTACCAAACAAAGATAATTTGTTTTGCAACGGAGTGGGCTCGGATTTCCTCCGAACTGTCAGGAGCAACTTGCCATTTTGTGAATTTACTCCCACTGCCAGAAGAACCATTACGCCAATGCCATCTACTACCTGAGACCCTGATATTACATATCTGTTGTTCTCGGTTTTTGTAACGTGATCACTCTCACCAGTTAAACTGGACTCATCTATTTTTAAGGAAGAGAACGACAGCAAGTATCCGTCTGCAGGAATGATATCTCCATTTTGGATTTTTACAATATCTCCCACAACCAACTCAGATGTCGGAATATGGAGATTCAAGGTCGATGTTCGGCTGCTCTCGACATCTCCGTTGTGCTTTGTACGTACAACACTTGCTTTTAAGTTCGACTGGGTTTGTTCGCTCAAATATTGAAACTGTTTGTTCTTTTGATAGTCTTGGTACGCATTTATAAATACAACCATGATGACAGTTACCCCAATTGCCAAACCTTCCGCATAAGCCATTTCCACTTTGTTAACGAAATATTCATACAATCCTGTGCCCAATGATATCATAGAAGATGCAGTTAATATCCTTATAATTGTGTCATCAAATCCTTTTTTCACTAATCTCAAAAAGCTAGGTTGTTCTTGCTGTGGTATTATATTGGAACCGTACTTTTTGACCCTATCGGAAACAGATTTAGTACTGATACCATTACTGGATGTATTCAACTGCACCATTAAATCCTTGATGTCCTGATTTGTTAACTCTTTGCGCTTCTCAACAAGTTCCGTAAGATCCATGCGGAATTCAACCCCTTGTTTGCCACTCCTCCTTAGAATACCTGAGGTCTCAGAAAATCAAGAATTCGCATGGAGAAACTGAGAATCCAGGTCACTTGAGTCCCAAAGTAAGACAGAGTAAGGATGCTTATGAGACATGTGAGTGTGTATTAATGGCTAATTCCAGTCTGAGGTCGACGAGATTAGATCAATCTAATCCGAGTAAATTAGTCAAACCAGCAAAACGCTGATTTTAAGCTGCTTTTTGTTATATTTAGGTCGGTCAAAAGCGAATATCTGTATTTTCAAAATTGAGATTGTAGAAGATTGTAGAAATACCTTGCCAGATATAGTTTACTCAGAGAAAAGAAAATTTGGCGGAGCAGGGAGATTCTTTAGAATGATAAAAAGAGCTGGGCAATTTTGTTCAGCTGAAATAAATCAATTTTTTATTGCACCCTGCTAGACTCAAATTAATCCATTATCTTAATTCTTGTTGATATCAAATTAATACAAACTTTCATGTCTAAGGTATATAATTCAAATATACTTTCTTGCTGCCATGTGCTTTCTACCGTTGGCGTGAAAGTGAAAAAGACAAAAAATAAACAACTCTCAATATCATAGGACTTCTTTTTGTTGGTACTGGTATTTTGTCACCATTCAACACTTTGCAGATCTAAGACTTGTAGCAATTTTTCGCATCAGAATATGCGAAATGAAAAGAACTCAAAGTTCATTAGAGTTGCGACCATTCAAAAACAATA